>JABFPN010001406.1:0-29697 GCA_022817305.1 Leptoteleia sp. ZL-2020 | reverse complement strand
CAAAAAAAAAAAAAAAAAAAAAAAACCATTGTGGAGGTAGACGATGAAAAATAAAAGCATGTAAAATCAAGTGAGCAAGCTCTGACGAAGACGGTCTTTCTTCTACGTTACAGTTCCGCCTAGGATAGCTCCCTTTAGTTTTAACCAAGGCCTGTCAGAGGGCGTACGCTCTCAAGTGACCTGCGTGATCGAGGAGGGCGACCCCCCGTTCACGATTTTATGGTCGAAAGACGGCGAGCCGATCTCGGACTCGAACACGCCCGATTTCGGCGGATCGAGAACGGGCTTGTCCGGTAAATTGCGTCATATCCCGGACCTCAAGGTCACCAACATCGACGCCCATTCCAGTACCATTATAATCAACCGGGTCACGTCGACGCATACCGGCAACTATACTTGCGTTGTCCGGAATTCGGTGGCCGAGGTTTATCGGACCGCTGAACTGGTCGTTCGTGGTAAAGTAACCAACAGCAAGACAAAGCAGTAACAATTGGCCAACCAATTATGCGCACTTTAATTGCACCACGTTCTCACCGAACTTGTTTTTGTTTCACATTTTTTGCAACAATCGCCTAGCGCGTCTGCTTGGCCAAGCAGCGCACCTCGCACCTCGCACTTATGTTTGTCATGTAAGAGCGACGCTCCTTCCAGTGAGTAGAGGGGAAAAATGGTATTGTAATCAGCACCGATGCACCAATTCGCTTGGAAAAGTAAGATGGTCAAAAATGGCGAAACAGCAAGGGTAGATTTTTTTCTGTAATCACGCAGAAGAAATTAGTTTAACATTGAAATTAGTACACCCGAAGGGAAATATTAGTAATTGCTGCGTTTATAATATCCTTTATAATATACTATATATTATATTATATATAATATAGTGGTTCTAAAGGGCGTTCCAAGGTCACATTATTTTATACTTTTTATTTTTTTATAATAATATATCTTATTATAAAGAATATTACAAATTCATACCTATCCTCAAATCCTTACAAAATACAATAGCAATTACTAAAAATTTCTCCTAGCACATTTAAATTCTTTAAAAAAAAAAAAAAAAAAAAAAAAAACAATAATTTCAGAAAACTATCTGCAACTCATTTATAAGTCATTGAGTCATAGAGCAATTATTTTAAACAATCGCAAATAAAAGTGCTTTACGCAATCGTTACTATAAAGTGTATCATACTCTTGTGTTAGTACTTTTTTGCGTGATGGCATGGAAGTAACTTTTGTTGGTCCCTTTTGATTTCTAAATATTGAACTTTATTTTTTTTTTTCATCGTTGCGGCGCAATTTGTTGGAATATTGCTTTGGCGATTTTATATGTTTGATTTGAACTCAGCCATCCGATCGGAAGACCAAATTATTTCTCCAAGTATTTATCAACTTCACTTAACAACTTTGTGTCGCACTTTATATTTCCGCACAAGTTCGCGCTATCGTGTTCTACCGTTTACTGATATCGATTTTCCGTTGCAGAGATGCACTGTAATGTATAAACATTGTTACGAATTTGTAACCCATTTAATAATGCCGGCATACACACGACTCTCAGCTCTCTGTTTCGTTTTTTACTGCACAAACTTTTCCACTCTAAGCGAAAATTTGCATGGGAGAGATAGCACACTCTTCACTCACTATGTCGCACTGTACACGCTTTCGTTCAGTTTAACTTTTGCGCTTCGACGAATTTTACGTCGTGCTACAAGAAAGGTGAAAATTGAATGAAAGTAACACTGAAGCACCCGTCACTTATGCACACATGCACTTTAAGCGCACAAGTCAATGATCCGACGATGTGTTGATATAATTATGCGTCAAAATGTCTGCACAGCACTGATATGTCTTTGAGGAAAAGCTAAAGTCAATTTTCCACCTTACGCTTCAGCACTTTTCAACCGGCTTAAAACATCTGTTCCATTCCGTTCCGCAAACTTTGACACTTCGATTTCATTTAGACTTTTCTTTATATATTCATTAAAATTGCACAAGCTTTGAACACGCCTTTCAAGGCTTCGAAGCACTTCGCGCGAGGCTTTCAATTTTCATACCAAACTTCAATTATCCCTTTTACCTTGTTTACAATTATTTCAAGCGATCATTTTAATTTTACTAAATGTATTCTAAACTTAAAGCCATGCTTGTAAATTCTCCGGAATAGAACTACCAAAGTAATATTGATATATTGATATTTTTGTTGATTTGATTAAGCAAACTGTAGAAATTTTACGACAAGAACTTTCGCAAAGGCGAAAAGTGAACTTTGATGGTAAAATTTCGACGCTAGCTATCCTGAACGAAAGAATAAACACTCCGGAGCCTTATCGCGGACAATGAACAGATGTTTCGAGCACTTGCGAGTACTCGAAGGCCGCGCACTAATTGAAAACGCGTGTGAACAGTGCCGCCTCGATGGGTGATGGAGCCGCAAGACGTTCACGCGCCCGAAGGTATGTCCCAGCTGGTGCTGCACTGCCACGCGGACGGCTTCCCACCCCCGGACGTCACGTGGCGTCGCGCGAGTGGCAAAAAGTCCCGCAATTACCACGACATTCGCACCCACGAGCACACCCGGGACCTGCAGATGCACAGCAACGGCACGCTGGTGTTCGCCAGCGTCCAGGAGGACCACGAGGGTTACTACTTGTGCGAGGCCGATAATGGAATTGGCCCGGGTCTGAGCAAAGTGGTCTACCTGACTGTTAATGGTAGGTCAATAATGCAATTTGGATCTGGCGGGGTTCCGCGCGAGATTCTACTCGGTAGCCGGAAGTTGCGCGTCATAATGCCGGGCTAACGGTGTGTGCGTTTCTTGTACAGCCCCGGCCCACTTCACCGAGAAGCACTTAAATCAAACCGCAAGGCTGGGATCGAATGCCTCCCTTCGGTGCGAAGCTAAAGGGGATTATCCGTTGAAAATTATCTGGCAGAAGGTGGGCTCCCCGCACACGTTAACCGACGCGAATTATCACTACACCATCAAAGAAGTGAACAAGACCGACGGCACCGTCAGTGTGCTCGGGATCGTTAGCACAACGAGGGAGGATAGTGGCAGGTACTTCTGCATTGCCTCGAATACCTACGGACAAGATAGGATGACGATACATCTGTACGTGCAAGGTAAGTGGGAGGCGGAAGGTGGTATGGGGTGATCAGACAGGGGGAGATGCGAGTGGCTAATCGTTTCTTTGTTATTGCAGAACCCCCGGACTTTCCGAGGAACCTCGCGGTGATAGAGAAGGGCAGCAGGTTCATCAAATTGGGGTGGAAGGCCAGTCAAGACGGGAACAGTCCTATTATCAAATATATCATAGAGTATAAAACTGAATCTGGTAAGACAAATTTCCCAGTGCGCCCTTGTTCGACCCGAAATGTTTTATTAATCTCGGCGGCATTGATTGTTCGCAGATGTATGGCACGACCATACGTTCCACACGACGGTGCCCGCGACTCAGACTTACGCGAATGTTACTAAATTACGGCCGTCTGTAACGTATCAGTTTCGAATTTTCGCGGAGAATGATTTAGGTCGTAGCCAAGCGAGCGACGTAAGTACGGTGTACATTACAAATAACGCTGAACCCGCTGTTGCGAACGACCCGCGTAATAAATTGCACGATAATTTCAGGTCTTGGATGCGAAGACGGATATCGAGAAACCCGGCGGCCCGCCCAGAAATTTGAAAGTAGAACCGGTGAGTTCCACGGAATTTAAAGTAACTTGGGATCCACCGGATCATGATTTATGGAACGGAGAAATTCTCGGATACCACGTTGGATATAAGGAACAAGGGTATATATCCTTAGCGCGGCCAGTGTGCGCTCATTGGTATTTCGAACAATGTAAATAAATTTGCCATATGTTTCAGGAAGGAGCAATACACTTATCGCAAGGTGGAAGGTCGGATTTCAACGGCGAGCGTAGCTCTGGGATTAGCTCGCACGTCTATACTAGGAAGGCAGTGTCAGCTGACAAATCTGAGGAAATTTACTCGGTATAATGTGGTAGTCCAAGCGTTAAATGCCCTGGGTTTAGGGCCAATGTCAGCTGAAGTTACTGCAACCACTTTGGAAGACGGTAATTTCGAAAATAATTTTTATAAGAAACGCTCTTAACAGGATTGAAATTCACGTCCACTCGATGGGAAAAGTACTATCGTTTTTATATCCTAGAATTTATCATTAAGGAGTTAAAGTCACATACAACATCCTAATTTTTATTCTAAAATATATACTATTATCTTACGATATAAATTAAAGTAAAAGAGAATCATTCACTACGTAATTGTAAAGTAATCTTAACTGAAATATCAATACCAAATTGTATACCATACCAAATAATCAATGTCAGTTAATAGCCATCTATAGTATATTATTTTCTTATTCCAGTGCCGAGTAGCCCACCTCAAGACATTCGTTGCGTCGCTTTATCGTCTCAATCGCTGCAAGTATCTTGGAACCCACCACCGACATCCAGCCTGAACGGTATACTGAAAGGCTTCAAAGTAATTTGGGAAAACATGGACGCTCTGTTGGAAACCGTGAAGTCTGAGACAAAAATAACCACTGCCCACACAGTGGTGTTAAGCGGCTTGGAGAAGCACATGAATTACTCGGTGCAAGTGCTGGCGTTCACCCGGGCCGGAGATGGCGTAATCTCCGCACCTCTGTACTGTGTCACGGAAGAAGACCTTCCCGAAGTTCCTGCTGGCGTAAAAGCCGTGGCGACATCGGCCACGTCCATTATTGTCTCGTGGCAGCCACCTTTGAGGAGCAACGGTATCATCATTTCGTATAATGTGCACATACGCGCCGTTGGCCCCGAAGGGAAATGGTTTCGGCGAGCCCTGTCACCTCATCAAACGCATTATCAGGCCGAAAACCTGCACAAAAGAAATCAATATGAAATCAGCATCGCCGCCGTGACGTCGATCGGTGAAGGGGAGCGAACACCATCAATTGTCGTCTCACCCTCCAGCGAAGGTAATGCCAAAGGGAAACGTTAGACAATTTAAAGTTAATGGAGGTTATAAGTTCGTTGCAATCAATTTATATTGATCGATTCATACCGTGTTGTCTTTTTCCAGTGCGCGCTGCCATTTATTCCTTCGGTACAGTGCTGGTCGTGCCTTGGAAGCAAACTGTGACGCTGCCATGCCAGAGCGTCGGCAAGCCGGAACCCACGGTCATCTGGAAAAGACTCAACCAACTGGTCAAGCCTACTTCGAGGGTATCCCTGCAAGCGGACGGTTCGCTCCAAATCACCGACCTTTATCGCGAAGACAGCGGCAATTACACATGTTTGGTTGAGAACCGACACGGATCCGATCAAATAACCCACCGTCTCACGGTGCAAGGTAGAGTATAAAGTTCTGCGAAATCAATAACTGTTAAGAAGTTGGACAAGTTTGAGTTTGGTTGGGTATTGCTTAATGAAGGTATCCGATTAACCCAACTAAGCTTATAAGTATAATAGACTTTGATTTCCATTAAAGCAGTTCAATTATTAAGAAGAGCGCGAGAGAAAAAGTTGCGAGCCCGACGCAACGCTTAATCAAATAGTAATTGTTATCGGGAATTACCTTCCGAAGAAATACTTTAAGTCGGGAATTTTTCATGATAATGTTACAGTGCGGCAACTTTCGTACCTTTTTCTTTAATGGAAGTCAAGCCTCGGTGATTGAATCTACCGTGCGTATAAAAATTGAGCGAGCAAATCCTTGTTCCGAGGTAAAAAAAATTGACCATTCGATGTTTATTCTTCGTGAATTCCTTTTAACGTAAAATGATAATATCGTTATTCTTATTAGTTCCACCGAATGCGCCACTTTTACACGCAACGAGTGCCACGAGCAACTCAATCAATTTGCAATGGAAAAATGGAGACGACGGCGGAGCTCCAATCAGGGGTTATATTTTGCATTATAAAAAGGAATTCGGAGAGTGGGAGGAGGTTAAAGTTTCTCACAAGATCAACAGTTTTCTTCTGTCGGATCTTTGGTGCGGCACGGACTACCAGATATATTTGACTGCGTACAACAGAATTGGTATGGGCTCACCGAGCGAGGTAGTGAAAGCCGTAACGGAGGGCTCCAAGCCAGCAGACTCACCGGGGAATGTGGATAAATTTATCACTGTCAATGTTTCATGGATTGTTCTTCATTTGCATGCCTGGCAAGATGGAGGTTGCCCCATTACCTTTTTCGAGCTTGAGTACAAAAAGAGCGGAGAGGAATTATGGACCCTCGTTTCTAACAATATCGAGGTAAACATTTGGACCGAAATCGCGCATAAATTTCACATTTACATTAAACAACTGAGTCGATTAGAATATAATAAATTGGTCCCAGCTTAACCACGAATTGATCGCCGCAGTTAATTTAATTTGTTCAACAGGTACAAAAAGCGTACACGCTGAGCGAACTGCAACACGGGACCGCGTACGAAATTCGGGTGAGGGCCCATAATAACGCCGGCTCGTCGGTTGCTGAATATAAAATAACAACACTTTCGCCGCACAGCAGTTCGACGGTACCCGCGATCGAAATTGATCACTTTATACCGCAAGACTCCACAGCGTACTCGGACCTAAAATTAATAGTGCCATTAATACTAAGCTCATTTGCAGTTATCGCTGCAGCTGGTGCTGTGTTTTATTGCTTTCGAAAACGTGAGTCATATTTAATTGCCGATTCGCGAAAAAGAAATGAAATGACGCAACGCGCAAAGCAGAGTGTCATTGTTGTTTACCCGGTAATTACGATTTGTAACTGACTTTATTTTTCATTTAGGGCCCTTACTGGGGGATTTAGGTAGTTTACGTGATGCTCAAACAGCAGCGGCTTTAGATAATAAACAAAACATGGAACAACGAGAACAGTATTATGCCACTGTGCGCAAGCCAATGCGTTCACCTATTCATGAAATCGGAACGTTGGAAAGGATACCTGGTAATTACATGACTTTATTAACAAAATTCATTACAATTTAACAAGCATCGGTGTATTGAAATGCGATTTAACATTTAGAATTGAAACAATGTTTGAACTAGAATATTAGCTCTCGAGGAATCCTGGCAGTTAATGTGATTTTGACAAAATCTTTACAGGAAATGCTTTTGTGCAGTCACAGAGTAGAGGAAACTATAATTTTAATGCATTTAATTAATATTAAAATAGAATTAAATTAAATAAAAATGTCTGGTTTTATAAACACGGTGATTTTCGAACAAAAATAATGAATCTCAACTTATTCTCGTAAAATAACAAAACTAAGATAACTAAGTCTCGTAAAGAGCACTAATAAAATTTAATGAATTATAACTGTTTCCTAGGCTTCTTTTTACATTGGATAATGAAGTATCATATAAATCCCGTCTATTATCATGTACAAACTAGCATATTAAAATTGCATTCATTTAAACATTACTATCACTTGTTTTCGAAAAGAGCATAAAGAATTACTAGACGGAATTACTTAATCGAATTATGTATCCAATCAATTATTTAACAAGCAATTCCCTAATAAGCAATATCGACTCGAATGTTATTGCTTTGCAGAGTACTCGGAGGACATCTATCCTTACGCAACGTTCCAATTAAAAGAAAGTGTTCCTGCTGGTGGCGATAGTCGATGCGATTCCGCTGCTCCGTTACAGACGTTTGTCTACCACGATCCACGCTTATCCACTGCCGACACACTCCAATTAAGAGAGGTAAATGGAACAATTAATTATTTCTTTTGAAATTACAACAAAAGAATAGAAACAAATAAAAGAGAGAGAACCATCAAGCATGCCGTCACCGATACAATTAGTTGGTTTGCGAACACTTGCACGTTTGCTTTTTATAATTTCAATCCAGTACAGTAGTTACTTCACACCGTGGGTCATGGTGTTCAATTTTTGCCACTTCAGGCGATTGAATCTGACAGCGATAATAGCCCTGATAGTTTCCAACCACGAGAAAAGAACGTTACATTGAAGCATCCACCCGAGCTTCTACCCACAAGCCTACCACCCGAACTAGTTAGCCAAATTTAACGACAAACCGACACGATCGTATAATAATGCACACTAATACATACCCCCACCATTTAGCGAATAGACTCAACGAAAAAAGATATTAGCTCAGATTATCAAATTGTTCGCTGCCCAATGAAATATTTATGATTCCTGTTCTAACAGTTTGACCTTACTATGAAGCTGAACGATTGTCAAAGTGTGATAATTCAAGTGTCTTATATGTAATTTAATATAAAACTTAAAATTCATGCAACATTATCTCTTCTGCGCACATTTGCAATTTATCTTTAATAACTTGATTTCATTATTATTTACATAAACTTTAAATCAATAAACTTTTACACAGTGGAGGAAAATTTTCATAAATTATATACGAAAACACATTTACCCCTTTGTTTTACGTACTCCCGGTCCAGATAATTCCTCAACCCCAATTGGATAATTGGATGAACAGTTATTCATCCATAATTATAGCTACGTTCACATATTATCAAAGTAGGTGAACGAATTAACTGGACTGAGAGTACATGACATTTGCAGAATGTGTTAAATTGGTATTAATAACTACACTTTTTCCACCAATTTGCACGCCCTTATTTCTTGAAAAATTTATTACAAATTGGAATACAAATAATTTGCATACGCGTAACTGCCAAAAAGGGAAGTGAATTGAAATAAAATTTACATTAAATTGACGTAAATTTAACACGAACCAGGCGATCGGAGCAAATTTTACTGAAATGTTCAAACCCCGGCAAATTTAAACGGAAATTCTCTGTTAATCAATCATACGTTTCACCACCAATTAATCAATCAGCATCGTTCATCGCGAGCTTGACCGAAATGAGGATTCCTTCTGTTAGAACCGGAATTCCATTGTGGCGATTCAAATTCGATAGCGAATTCTCGCAGCGCGAGAACACTCCATCTCGGCGCGAAAAAATTCCTCTTGTGACGAATGGACCGTTTAGTTATTCACGAGCGGAACATTTTCGCGGCCAAACCGATAGACTGAAAACTTTTAGAGTGTGTAGATACACCATCATTGTCCAGATACAAATTAGCTATCGATTGTTGCGACTGCTGGTCCTCCCTGCTTGGTTTGCAGCTGCTCATTTAACAAACTTTGTCATTCGAACAATCATGGATTCGTGCGTTCATTATTCATTCAAATTTCGATTCCGTCTGATTGCAGTCGGATTGCAACCGATACACTAAGGTGCGCGGAGGTCGTTCGTCCTCTGCGCCGTTACATAAAACGCACAAGACCAATCAGGGCAAGTCCGAGTCGGAAGAATACGATACCCTGGGCTCGGACAGCGACACCGAGGTCGGGACCAGCAGCCGAACAGAGTCTTCCAATCACCTCGTCGATTCTCACCATTCGGCCTCCGCGGCTGAAACGCGTGTTCACAGTACGCTATTACTATTTCTTTTTTGTCACACCTCCATCCTTTCTTTACCATTTACTTTGTGTTTTCTCTAACATTAATTATTTTTATCCTTTTGTTTTAGTGTTTAATCGATAAGATATCGTAAATGTAACAATCTTCTGCAATGGTTTTGGTTTGGCAACACTCAGAGATATTTATTTGCAATTGCTAGTCAATTTTATAATAACTTTGGGATACGAGTGCATCCATGGTATTCGTTATAATGTTATGTGCTTTAAAGAAAGATTTTAAAAATAGTGTCACCAAGGAATAGAATTCGATACCTCACAGTTGTCGGTTCAAGTTCCCTTTATCACCACTCCGAGGCGTCGCTTAGAAATATGGGTCTTACTTTATAAATATGAGTGACTCGAAACATTTAAACCACACTTCTCTTTTCATATTGACACTAGAGTTTGACGAAGACCAATAGAGTGGTGATAAAATACATGACTGGTAATTGTGAGATAACGAGTTCCATTCCTTGATAACTACATTTTTTCTAATATCTTTTAAAATGTATTTTATCTGTTTTATTATATCAAATTATAAGGAAGCATTTATATGCTCACAAATCCTTGAATTGTATAAAAAAATATAGTAGCAACTGTTGATAAATTACTCTTAGTGTAAGTAGGCTTTTTCCACATTTTCCGTTTCTTCGGTTTTCTCTGTTTTTATATGTCAAGTAGTTATTGTACATTTCCGGAACGAGGGCCATTAAACGATTTTGTACCTAATCCCTCATTAATTGCTTTATGAGCGATAATTTAATGAACTTTAATTGTTTTTGGTATAATTTATTTTAATGAATATAAGTTTGAAAATTAAAATTTAACACTTTAAAAACATTACTTATATTTGTGCATGCATTAAGAAGATATTCAATATAATATACATATAAATATAATAATTATATGTGCAAGTGTTTAATGTTTGTTATTTTCAATCATTGTCTTGTTATATATAAAATTTACGAACTGTTACGAAAGTAAAAACACAGCTTTTCTATATATCTTTACTCTGTTTAAAAGCGCGTTGTAACCAGCCGGCGTGAAAATAATATATTATCTCTCTGATAGTAATTTGCGGATATACTCGTTAGAAAGTATTTTTCTTAATCTTTTCTCTTCGTTTATACTTTATAAAAAAGAATAAACAAATTGAGAACTGTATTTTGTTAGATTTCTTCTAAAAAGGCGTGATTTAACGGGATTCGAACCAGTCGTGTAATATTTATATGTGTTATATGTTTTAATAAAGAAAATAAAATTTCTAAATACGGACATTTTTCCAGACTTCTTGTACCATGGACCAGAATCTAGCACGTCTACAGAACCCTCACCGGTTTTTGAGAGAAAATCGTTTCCTGGAAGGGGAAGACCCAAGTAAGTTTCACTGAAAAGAGCAAAATTATAAAAGTGAATTTCTGCCAGCCAGTATTAGAAAACACAAACGAAAAACGAAACGAAATTATATTATTAATTGAATATTAAATTGATTTTTGTAATATATAAAAACATGTACCATACTATCAAATAACCCAGATAAATCTTTTTCAAATTGTTCACGAAATTAAACTTTAGAATGTTGAACTCAAGACTTGCGTCGCTGAAGATTGTTCTCAATTCATGCCTTCAAAAATTTGAAAATGAATAAATAATAAAAAATTGTTTTCTACCCCAGTTAAATACAATGTACTACCATAAAATTGTAACCTATGAAAAGAAATTTGGTTTTTTAAATAAAACGCAGGTAACTTTCGCTACCGAACAGGATGAAATTGAAAACACCGTTGACTAAAATAAATTAGATGGAACCACTGAAATAGTTTCAGCGGGATAAGTTGCAACACTGGTTTTAGATTGCGTATTTTCTACTTTATAGTGGCTGAGTAATTACTTACTCCAGCCGCTTAGTGCACTTGACACCAAAAAGACGCGATTTAAAAGCAAGACTGCAAGTTGCTCCGCTTTTAACTAGTCCTATTTTTGTTCATTAATTTGGCCTAACGTACCATTTTCATAAGCACTTTTTCGCTCTTCATTCACTGATCATTTTCCATTTAAAATATTCAACAAATAATACAAAAAATAAGCTATTAATGATAATCAATACATTCGCGAATTCTTACTTCAAAGTTGCAGTTGTCCCAGGTATTTTGTAGTGTATACTTTATCTTATATATATTTCTGAACAATTTGAAATTGAAATATGCTGTAAATTAAAATAAAAAACTCAGCTAAGCAATAATTAAATTGTACAGTTTTCAATTAGGCAGGAGCAAGTAGATATATCATATGAATATGATCAAATATCTGTAGCGTTTAATTTAGCAAAATAATTAACTGGAATTTTCGCAATCAATGAAGCAAACGTTCGGATACGCTCGTTATGTGATTATATTTGAAACCTTAATTGCATGTAAATGTGAAATTACGTAAACTGAGAAACGAAATAATGGCGCGTGGTTTTGCTCTCTTTTCTTGGCATCCTCCTAAGTGCCGCTTTAAAGAAGGCATAAAATACTCTTTGCAAAATGGCAAGACTTTACTTTAATGGGGATTTATCATTATTGAATTACTTTTATTTTACTCCAGCATTTTACTTGAATTATGGACGAAAACTTACGCATTAAGATACAACTTTTACATCAGTTTTAATTTAATATTTTCCTTCGATTCTTTTCTCTTTTCTTTTAAAAACTTCGCAAGATTAAAATCATGGCCAAATTAATATTGATGAAAATGTACTTTTGGTAACTTTCTTTCTACTACAATAAATTAAAGTAGAATTTAATATTCTCATTTTTAATTTCTCATTGTATTTAATATTTCATTTCAAAAGGCCTTTGAAGTCATTTAAAGTTTTTATCTACCTTTTATGATCGAATGTCTAAAGTTTTAATAATTACAGTCGTTGATTTTAGCATAGTTATTTTTAAAAACGTAAAATGTTGCCTTTTTAAACGTAAATATGAAACGAGGAACTCAAATATCGTGTATTTACCGTTTTAAAATCGCTTAAAAAAGGGGGAAAAAATCATTGTCTACAGATATGTAATTTGTTAATAAGCACTTTGAATTCATGCGTTTATTCACGTATACAGTTTCATTACCAAACAATAATTTTCATACATAATAAAACTGAATTCAAATTTAAGTCCGAATGATTACTTAATATCTGATTTCAAGTTTTATTTACTGAGCTGATGAAAATTACATGAAATTGAAATATTGCGATAAACCAGTAGAAAACATTCTACAGGCTCAGTGCAGGTACAAGACTGTTGCCGGAGTTACCGGTCCTCCGACCCTGGCAATGTAATCTTAAAAAACCTAAGGGGTAATATACAAATCTGTCAGCAGAGTTCTTTCGCTAAGCGTGTAATTGCACATAAAGACGCACAAAGTAATTAAAACTGTATCCCCTTACCACTCTTAAAGCCTCGCCGAGTGTATTTTAATTAGCATGTTTTGAAAAGGATGTTACAGTTGGCGCGTTATACCGAGGAGGCTCGCTCAAACTTCGGGATCAATGCAGCCATCGGGGGGTTTAGCATTGCCAAGCACCAGTCGAGCGCTGTCATCCGGGAGCAGCAGGAGCGTGAAGGATCAGGGCACATGTTCATCCCCAAGCTGGATCCACCCTCGGGCTTCTCCGACGCGTTTGAACTGAGCGAGGCCGAATGTGATTTGGATCGCGGCCAAAATAATCAACGAAACCTTCGAGACTTCGTTATAGCGGTGTAAATAATATTTAATCGTAAGCGTGTTTTAAAATATGACTCCTGCTGGAATTTTGAAACAAGGCCCATATTACGACACCCTCAATCGTCATCCTTCAGGCATAAGCGTTCGGTCTGTCGATGAGTTCAAGAGTACGTTTACGCCGTTTAATAAAATTCACATAACTGCAGAATGTGAATTTTCAACCTTGACTGCTATGGGAAAAAGAAACTTTTAATCTTCCCCCTTTGAAGCAATATTTCTTGTAATAGAGTTTTTTTTTAAAAATAAATTTAAAACCTAGTAATTTTTTTTATAACATAACATGTATTTGACCTTGACTTCTGTATTCTCAAGTACAGTAGCTGATTATAAAAGAATGTTTGAAAGTTTAAGAATAACCGAACAAATTATATAAAATTTGATTATGTAACATTGACTTACGTTAATTTATTTTAATAAATTATAAATAAAAATAATATTTATTGAGCCGTTAAAAATTTTACTATTATAGTAGAAGCTAACGAACTGTACATTTAATCTTATAATTCAATTCTGCTATACATTAATCAATGAATATTAAATAATACAATTACTTACCAATCAAAGAAATGGAGTGTTCCAAAAATGTACAGTACCAAAGATTTATATGTATATACATGTTTAATACGGTCAAAGGAATTTCCAGCAGTCAGGAGTTAAATTTTTCACAAATTAAAATAAACTGCGGACATTAAGTATTGCTGTTATCAAAGATCCTTATCAACGTTTCAACAAGTTTTTTCATAAATTTGTAAATAAATGAACTGAAAACTTAAATTTGCGTTTTGATATTATGGTTGTTACGGTTGTTTTTGTGTTCGACAAATATCGAAAAACTTTTTTATACGTCAGATCCTGAAAACTAAATACGTGATATATAACGAAATATTTCTTTTTATATACCACATGTTTTATACGATTTTTATAATTATAATATAATCGTTTGTATCGTTTACTAAGAAATATACAATTTACGATTCACTGCGACAATACAACGATTTGAATTAAAGCATAACCTTCACGATTTAATTAACGAAACACTACATATCCTTCTTTAAATTGAAACTGTATATCAATGAAAAAATATGCAATTAATAAAATTATCCAGTTTATTGCTGTTACTAAAGCTCACTTGTATTCGTAAAGCGACTACGTAAGTAAGTTTTTTTTTAATTATATACAAACGTTTCACGGAAAATATTATTGTAAACATTTACTTTTATTCGTAAACAGTGATTTCAGTTAGTTGGTTTTTTTTGCGAAGTCACGTGACCCTTTGGACAGTGGCGCCGCTTGTACTTTATCAAAGGAGTGGGTAATGTAGGATCGATGTATTGTTTTTTCGGAAAAGTTATTTATGTTAAACCAAATAACATCAAAATGCCTTTCCGAAAAAGCAATACAGCAACCCTACGTTATGGCATTACATTCTTAATAATTCCCAAAACGGTTACGAAACTTTTGAAGACTTTTATAAGTAAATTTTCCCAAAGATGCAACTGAATTCCTGTTACTTCCGGTCAATTAATTTATACAAATTCTCTTGTTACGAGCGAACATTTATAAAAAAAAAAAAAAAAACTGATACAAAAATATATCGCTATAACGTAGATATTATATTGTATTACATGTCGAAGGACAATCTAAATTAATGTGTAAATCAAAGCTGATTCCTCGCGAACGAAAACGGCTTCGACAAAGTAACCTATTACACCGAGAAAAAATTATTCGTGGTCGCTAATATATTTTATGACTCGTGAGCGTGTGTGCATTTGTAGTATTTCCTATAAGATATAGAATTTTAAACAATTATTAGACAAAATGTTATCGTGGAATAGTACTTGTTATCTCAAAGTCACCACGTTTTACCAAAACTCTCAACTACCGCCTGGAAATGTATTGTTCTTCGTCAAACTTTAGTCTATACGCGAGAGGGACGTGGCTTAAATTTGTCTAGTCACGAATATTTGTAAAATAAGACTGAAGTAACGAGTTCTATTCTTTGGTACATTTTCCTGATATTTTTTTAAATGGCTACATTATGGTTTGAGAATTACCATAAATGCGCACATACTCGCACATAATATGTAAGTAGCCACTGTTAATAAATTTCTCCGTCAAAAGCAAAGTCGTTTACCTTTTCTTTATTATAAATAACTATAAATAATTATTACATCCACGCTAAATAATTACTATGATCGTAGGATGTCGCAATATGGTTCACAAATCTCAAAAGAAAAGGAAAAGAAAAAAACATGGGAATATAGAAGTGCGTCAGCAAAAACGAAATCACGAGTTAAGAGAAAGGACAAAAAAAAAAGAAAGAGAGATATAAAAATATCTTGCTCGATTAAACATCGAAGCACTTAGACAATGGATGTTGCGCGTGTTTTTTCAAAAAGTGCCCGAATGAGTGTAAAAAAAATCGTTTATAATTTTCGTTTGGAACGATGGTTGTTTGAGGCGAGTTAACGCATTGTTACGTGAGTGTACTAATTGCACTATAAACATCGTACATTTTTCAAATCTTAGATAATCATGCGCCAAAAATTGTCCCGTTGAAATAATATTATATAAATATATATGATATATATAGATATATATATATTATATACGTGTGATAACACTTTCGCAACGAACAGTCTTCTGAGAATCTTCACGATTGAGAGTATATATATATATTTATGTAAATTAAGTCGAATTGTGATGTAGTTTTTATTGATGCCGTTAGATAGCTTAATTTTGACGAAAACTTTCAAAGGACTGTTCGTCATGGAGAGATTGTCACGCGACAGAGTGATGGTGATGCAACTTTATTTTAATTATTTTTTATATATGGAATTGTTTTTATTTGTGCGATTTTCACTAAAGCATTGGAAACGTGCTAGAGTTTTTATAATGATTGACGAAAAAATAATAAATACTAACATTTCATCGAAGACGAATGCATGAATGAACAAAGTAAAAAGGATTCGTAAACTGAAAGTCTCTTTAGAACACGATTTATTCGAAAATTACCCATTTTTTCGTCAGTCTACGCACGTTGTGACGGTCATTGTTTCATAAAAATTGTACTGTACTTGCATTTTGAATGATATTATATATTGTTTATATTCTATTTACTTTATAAAATATACACGATTAATTATAATTTTGATATAATTGTTTTATTTTTCCCCTATATGAAATTAGTTGCACTGTGCTAAACCTAAATATAATCTAGAACTAATAACATATTAATACAAAAAAATTCCGTTAAGAATAAATATAACATTATTGAAACTTAAATATATTTGCAATGTGTATATATTTATTTTTATGGTCAGATAGGTGTAATGCTTGGGAAGTAATAGATCTGAACTGCCTGTAATAAGAGTTATTATAAATTTGCTTTTATACATCTATTAAATTAAGACAATGTTAAATATTAATCCTCGACATTAAATTCATATGATACAAAACAAACACAGTATAAACATCTCTACCTTTACATTTTTCATATTTCTTGTAAAATAGATAATATTCCATTCAGTAAACAAAATAAATTATATCAACGAGAATTTTTAGTTATAAACAATGATTTTAACAAGGTAACTGCCATTTATAACATTTGCGATATAGACTATGACACATACGCGCACCAAGAAAACTGAATAATATTTATAATACTGTACATTTATACAAGAATTTTCTGAAATATTATAAAAATTAATACACTATTTCTTTTTCAATAACATCGATTCTTCAGCTGTTTGCCTTCGCATACGTTCCACTTCATCCTCACTGCTGCTGTCACTTTTATTTTTCACTTTCTTTGTTTTAACTTTCAATTCATCATTTGCCTCTTCTCTCTTACGCTTTTTTCTCTTTTTTAATTGTTCCTCCAATATTTCTAATTCATCAGGGGATGAATCATAACGAATTTCTTCGTCATCATCGCCAAGATCACAGAACGTGTCCTAAAATTAATTTAATAATTAATAATTAGTGTCCGTAGGATACGCAACATTTATTCTAGTATATTAAATTTGGATAGAAAAATAAAATATTCCTATATACTACAAAGTATTATCTTAAAAATATTATATCAGCATCACTTACGTTTACATAATCATCATTTCCTTGCGTGAATGGCTGTGAGTAAATCAATTCTTTCGGTAAATATTCTCTCTCCCTGATTACAAATTTCTGATTTCTTGGACTGCGAGTAGACTTTAAGTAAATTTCATTCATATGCGATTCATCAAGATATTGTGTATTGCTCACAAAGTTGCCTAAATCCTCATCGCCGTCCGCATCCGAAGAACCGTCTGTGGTATCGACATCAACTGTAACCTCTGCTTCATCATCAATAAATGCTCTTGCTTTTTTCGGACTCATTTGCTTCTTGTAACGTCTCTTATTTCTCTTTCTCTCTAACCATTTTTGTCTGCTAGGCGTACCATAAAAACTGTCATTATAGTTGATGTTTTGATTTTGCTTTGCTGGTGAAAATTTTCTTTCTAACTTTGGAATTTTTGGAACGATATAAGTATTTTCATCGTCAGAAGATTGTGAGCTTTTACGACTATTTTCTTTATCATTTTGCGCATTTATCGAACATTCTTTTGGTACTTGAATCCGATTTAGAGATAATTTATTTGTAGGATTAATAATCGTTGACTGTGTTTTACTTATGGTCTTCGGTGCGTTAGAAAACAATGATATTCTTGGAAGTTTTAGATTTTTCTTAGGAACATTATTTATCTTCATGTTATTTTCAGTGTGACTTGATTCAAAGTATTTACTAATGGCACTTGGAATTGGTTCAGTATCATTGGACCATTTATTAAAATCATGATCATTCAGATTATTATTTTGAATTTCTGATTGGTCAGCTTGAATCGAATGATGATTTTTGATACGATGATTGTTCAAAGATAGCTTTAAATTTTTTTTAACTGGCGTTCTACTTTTATCGTTGTGTATTGGTATTTTAGAGAAGGCGTTATCTAAATCATCATCTACAAATTCTTTTAATTGGTCTTTTAAAGACAAGGAAGGTTTATTCATTTTTTTCGGTAAATTTTTTGGTTTACTTTGGGTAATGCCCAACGATAAACTTAAAGGCTTGTGCGTAAAATTTTGCGATGGTTGGAATGAAGCGACTGTTTTTTCTGGTTTCTGTATTATTGGAATACTTGCTATCGGTTGTTGTTTTTTCGGTGTATCAGGTACAAGCGAAATATTAATAGCTTGAGACATTTCACTATCTGATGAATCATCGTCTATAAACATATCCTCATCGGAATCTAAGATGCTTGCAATTTGATTCGATAAAGTTCTATTTCTTCCAATGCTTACTTTTTTTGTACCGACTTCAGATGGCAAATGTATTGTAGCTTCCGCAGGTTGCTTAGTTTGGGTATTCTGCATTATTTTATTAGAAAAATCGAGCTCTCCTAGAGACATATTTCGAATTTCCATCATGGCTTGTGAAACGGCCATTGAATTGGTAGAATCACTATTAATATCATCAAAATTTGGCTTTTCGTCTTTAAATTCGATGTGACTCTCAAATATTATGTTCGGATTTTCATTTGACTTTTCTTCTTCATCACTGGAAAAATTTAGAAGATCGTCAAAAAGTCCACTACTTTCATTGGCCTCTTCCTTAATATCTGTCGGTGGTATTGGTTTAGATTCTTCCTTACAAATTTCCATGTTTTCTTCATCTGAAGATATCAATAAATTATCGAAAATAGTCATATTGCCTAATTCTGCATTAAATTCATCATCTAAGCTTGTATTCTTTTCTTTAACAGTTGTGCAGGATGTAAGTTGTTCATCATTATTTGAAAAATAATCTGCAATATTATCAAATGCTTCATCTGGTAGAAATCTAAAAATAATATATAATGTTAATAAATTTAATTAAAAATGTATAATTGCGAAAATCGGTTTCACAAATTTTGTTTTTAAAAATTACGAACGCTTAAAAGATTTATATTTTACCTAGGATCATTTATAGTTTCATCATGTTGACTATTATACTTCATATTTGGGCTTTGATTAAAAACAGGATTATCATAAATATCATTATCAAAATTTGAATGTATACTATCTTCGTCATCACTTTGATCTACATTCCATAATGATGAAACTTCATCTCGGGTCCAAGAAGACATACTTTTTAACGTATCAATACTTGGTGGCTGATACGACTGAAGAATATCATCATTTTCAGACGTTTGGGGAACATATCGCTGAATATCCATTTGCCTTTGATTTGATTTTAAATTAGAATTGATTAATGTCCACAATGTAATAAATTCCCATCCCATGCTGTCATTGCTGAGCAACCTAACCTCATTGTTTTTGATGGGTTTACCATCATAACTTTTAATATTATTCGCAACTTTTCCTTCTTTATTTGTTTTAACTAAAAATTTATGCATTGAAAATTGATTTCCTTGTGACAATTCATTGTCTGAAAATTCTGTAAAAAGTATTATTTTAGTTATCAAGTTGACATTACAAATTGAAATTATTTATAAAATAATAATAGCCATTAACCTGAAGCATTTGGTTTTCGAGCTTGTTTATCTTTTGGTTTTGGAACTGATTTTTCTTTTGGTTTTGTAACTCGTTTCTTCCTTTCAGCCGAAACATTCTTTCTCTTTTTACCTTCTTGAGCTGTTTTTGGTTGAGATTCAAATGTAATTTTGTGACACGTTGGATTGAAATTGTTGGGTATCATACGGGGATTGTCTTGATACATACAGTGAACAATATTGCTAGATTCCAATACTTTGTTATTGAATGTATCTCGTTTTTTTAAAGTTGCTTTTAAATCCTGCAAAATGTAAATACTATGTAAATAAAGTTTTCAACATAATTGAACAAAATTGTCAATTTTGATAAAAAAAAAACAGTTTCTTACCTTGTATTCTTTACCATCGGTCACTAAAATATAAATTTGCCCATTTCGTTTCCGACCAGTGCGACCCATTCGCTGAACCAATCTTGATGCATTTTTTTGACATCCATCAAAGCAAACAATTAAATCGACTTCTCCAACATCCAAACCTTCCTCTCCTAATCAGGCAAATAAATTAAAATATATAGAAAACTTTTTTTTCTTTTATTATCTAATAATAAAAATCAATAAAACGGTTATATCAATATTTATAGTAATTAAATTTACATATCCGATATTACTCTGACATCTATTATTGAAAACATTGCTTGTTTTATATAATATAACTGATTAGTCTTCTGTTAACAACTTAATAAATGTTTACAAGGTTTAATTTATAAAAATAGATTAATATCTTTATTCTTGAGAAATGTTTATAATTCAGAAAAAATACAAAAGATTATCGAGAAAGTAATCTATTACATCGCGCACTGTAATTTGTAATCGAGCACGCACTCAACTGCGACTTACTCAATACGACTACTTGGCATTAACCAAAATCGTACACCGACATGACTCTGTAACTAGAATCAAATCTTACTCTGATATCACATTCATAATAATAACATTTTTTATTTACAACTTGATCACACCTTTATTGCATCTCTTGATAACTATTTGGTCGCATGAACATTTTAAACTTAGACTTGCTATCACTTCAAAGTGAATCAATACGCAGAATAATATCAGACGTTCAAATTGAATGGAATAAAAAACATAAAATGTAATTATTAATTATTTATATCATACCAACGCATGTTGAAATAAGTACGTTTACTTTGTTAGTCCTAAAATCTTCTAATGCTTGAAGTTGGACCTTTTGTTTTTGATCTGATTGGCCAACAAACATCTGAGGTCGAATTGAAGGCCTGCATTGCAAAAGCAATACAAACACTTCTTTTACACTATCCTTGAACTATAATAAAATTGTATTTTTAATAACTTAAAAAAACTGATATAAATTTTTAATACGATTTTTTACCTCAACAAATACAATTGATCTTGTATCTCTGTTCTCCGAGGATGCATTTTCAAAATGATTTAATAATATTGACTTCAACTTTTCAAATTTACTGTGCCCAAATATAATGTTTGGTGGTATCTAAAAAATATTAAGCACTTGATACACAGATATTTTGCAATTTTTATCTCTATTATGAGCAACTATGACCTTATCTTTTTCACATAAACATTACTTATTTTTCAAATAACATTCAAATATAACAACACAAAAGCATTAGTAATTAATGAAACGTTGAAATACTAACTTCAGGAAGGGACCCATTAGGCATAGCTTGAACAATTGGGAAATCTCCAAGATAATTCTTAATATCTTGAAGTAAAGTATGAAGTTGAGTTTCACTGCTTATCCAATATTTATCCAAGTGATCTATGTATTTACATAAACACAATTAAAAAGTATTTTTTATTTGGACTTTATGATAATTAAGTTATCATAAATATATGTCTAATTCAAATTTTTAAAAAGTAATTTCTAATATATTATTACATGTTAGCTTTAAAATAGATATATTTTTATATATATACAAACTTTGATAAAAATTATAGAATGCTCGTAATCCGTGTTTCTGCATTAGTTCATATGCATGAGTCATTGTCATTAAAATAACAAACGTTTTTTGGATTATAGCGTTAGATGCATTTTTTTGTTGACTTTCTTGGTACGATTTTTGCAGGAAAAAAATCTGTAATATTTAATTAATAACGATTTAAATAATTTTATGTTAAATAAAATATATTTATCTTTAAACATTTGTTTGTAATTCTTTAAGTACAGACCTTCCCTTTTGAAATGTTTGCTGTTAAACCATGAAGAATTCCTCTGCTTATGAGAATTTTAACATGTGGATCCATTATTTCAATGTACCTGTTCTTAAAATCTTGTAACTCTTTACTCAGACAAACTAATATTATCTCAATTTTTCGTTCATTGATGTACGGTTTGATATCTTCGGACATTTCATCTCGTAATTCCAAGGTGGAAATATTCAAATTTTGAACAACCTTTTAAAATAAAATCTTGTGATGTATATTACACTTTATTATTCTTTTACTACTATTTACTACTATATATATAATAGAAATATTTTACGAATTTTTGTGCCAGAAAAGCATTTGTTATTTTTTCTAAGTTCAATATTTTATTATATTCATAATACCTCGCGAACTTTGTCCAAAGAATTGCCTGGGGTTGCGGAAAGAGCTAAGACTCGAAAATATTTATTTTGTTCGCTCAAAATTCGTATAGCCTAAAAAAGTATTTATATACATTATACATATACAATATACAAAGAAATTAATTAGTTAAATTATACCATTTTATTTATATACGAACTTCACAGTAAGACTGCCTTCCTAAAGCTTTATGTGCTTCATCAATTACAACACATTTTATATCACGAAAAGGCACAAGTTTATTTTCCAAATCATTGTGAAAAATTTGTGGTGTTGTGAAAAGGACTCGCTTTTTTACCCAAGCTTCTAAACGTAGCTTTTGATGAACACTTCCTAAAGAATGATATATATTATAATAAATAATTTCACTATTTCAACAAACAAAATTCTTTATGTTATATTTAAAATAGAATGAAGGAACAAAATATTTAATTTCCATCTTAACATTGATTTAATCAATAACAATATAAATTATATGCATACAAAATTAAAGTTCTCCCAATAAATTTCTTTTTTGCTCCATTCATAAATATCTATCAAAGTTATATAATTAATTTTACCAGTCAATTCTGCAGTCTGTTCACTGGGAATCCCCATTATGTTATGACAAGCATTAATTTGTTGTGCAACAAGGGGTCTGGTTGGAGCCATGAACACAACTTTACCTTTTGGATACCATCTTGAAAAATTGTACATTACAACTGCGGCTATAAATGTTTTTCCCAAACCTAAAAGATATTTTTTATTGAAAAAGTTAATATTATTACAATTTTTATAGTATTGGAAGACATTTCCTATAACATATGGGAAACAGTTAACTTTAAAAAGGAAACTTGATATTTAATTAAAAATTTATAATTTTACCTGTGGGTAAACATACTAGCGTATTATTATACAATGATGTTTCAACAATTTTATATTGATATTCTCGTATTGGAAAATTAATAGGATAGTACCAAGTACTTCCAGAAGATAATTCAAATCCTTCTGTTTCTTCATCGTTTGAGTACAAAGAATCCATAACATTAATACTGCAATAAGAAATATATGTATCTGTGAAATAGAAATATAATTATATCATAATTTCTGTGAACACTTACACTTCTAAATTGTTTTCCATTTGACAAAATTATTAAAATCTCCTTTCACACTGAAAAACAGATGAAAATAAATTTCAATTAGATAAATTCATTTGTGTACTGAGAGAAAACTTAGGAAATTTTGCTTTAAGAAGAAAGAAAAGACGAATAAGTATTTATGTTAGCAACATATGAATATATTTAAAATTTTGCAAATAAGGCACATTTTGCTTTACTATTAAAAATAAAAGTTGCTGACTAATAAAAATAGTCAATCTACCGTCACTTCTTGATATTCCTTGTTCAACAAACATTTAAATCTTTGTAGAAGTATACGCCAAAAGATAAAACAATACATGGTTAAGCGTTTGTAAACATTCATAATATTAAAATAAATACACTTATCAAAAGGGATTTTACAGAAGAAAATTCATATTATAATAATTTACAAGGTACATTTATTTTTACAAAACTTTTTTCAAATTTTACTTACGAAATTTTGTCAAACGTTAAAAGTTATAAATATTTTACTCTTTTCTACTATTAATTATTACAAATAGTCGTTAAAAGCATACCATTATTCAAGTATGTTTCTGTTGCGTCAAATGTCCTTATTTAATAAAGTTAGCACCACAATCAGTTAAATATGTGTATGTTAATATTAAAAAATAAAAAAATAATACCTTCAGATAAATTCACAATATAAATAAGAAAACAAACACTGAACCTCAAACATACATGCTACAAAATAAGAAAAACATTCCATCAAAATACCATAATTTACGATAAAAACTACAAATTTACGAGAAATTATGTAGGACTAAAGAAACGCAGTTGAAAAAACGTGTGGAGATAGTTAATGGTATGGGTTATAGATGACGTGATTTTCTATAGCATCGATGCTGCCATCTGAAATATACTAAACAAGTGGTAAATCGATTGGATGATCATATGTGAGCGACGTATACAAGAACCGCTTTGCATGTTTTGTATTCGTTAGTTTGTGTCACAATTAAATTGGAAGAGAAGTATAAAACTTATAAAAGCAATATATGTGCACAGCATTCGGCACGAAATTAGAACATATGTTAATTAAAAATATTTCATTATTGAGTTTAATGTTAAAAAATGGTTCCAAAACTTCGCATTTTATCGAATATTATCGAGGTAATTATGTAAATTTCTACTCATTACTTGTAATTGCAATATGTTAATTTGTTTTGCGTTTTATTTAACAATTATAAGCATTATTATTAATTTATTTCGATTATATACAGTCTTATATACTTGAAGTTATTGAAGAATTGTTTGAGAAATTTTTATATGTTTGACTATGTGAAATAACATACTTTTATATACCCTACTTTTATATACCAATTCAGCAAAATAACACCATAAGTATACATGAAATATTATTATAAATATTATATTTAATCTTAATATTGAAGAAAAATTTTATTAGATGTTATTTATTATTGTCATATATGCATATAAACAATTAAAGTCTTAAACATTTACAAATAAATTATGAATACAAAATGAAAAATAGCATTAACTAAAAGCATTAAGAATCACATTATTTAATTTATATGTAACTTTTTTTTCAGCGCTTAAGTAAGTTAAATGATCCAAACTGTGGAAATGTTTACGGAGCAGTATGTGAAGATGCCTTGATTGTTTTAACGTATACTTTAAATATATCTGATGATGATACAAATCATTACATTGATTTGCAGTCCTGTATGCCTGCAGAAATTGATTTCTGTGGAATTCTTTGCATTGACCATGAAGAGCCAGATGTGTCTAAAATGTTTAAAGTGTGTATAAAATCATGTTTCATAAATGACAAGAAGTGAATTTATTAACATACATTTGTAATATAATTTTAGGATATAGATGTTACAGATAATCCTATTCTATTAAAATATTCATCAAAAGAACAAACTATTGAAGCTTATGTATATATGCATCAAAAATTGGAGTTGATTAAAGATGTGGAAATCATAGATGAAACCGATGTCTTACAAAATTTTTCATATATAAGAGTGCAAGGTGATATGACGTTGGTAGCGGAAAGAGACATTTTTTTAGACACATTAGATGAAATGAAAAAAAATGTAAGAACATTTCGTATATACTTGATAAGTATATTTACAACTGATAATTTACACAATACAAATGTTATATATTAAACTTTAATAATCATATATGGAAATAATTTTAAGAAGGATCTTCGAGGTTTAAACGTTAAATGATTTAATAATAATTAGTTATAGAACATAATTTGTTGTCAAGTCAGTTAGCTTTTATTTTGGAATGTTTAAAGTCATTTTTAAGATAAATAACTAATAAAAATTTAAATAATAATTTCATTGTTGTAAATGTTTATTTTAAATTTTATATAAAATAGATTGCTTCCGGTAAAATTGGATTTCATTTCTCTCATTGCAACACTTACATAATGGGAGCTGACGGGGATGATGATGCCCCAAGAACAAAATCTGTAAAAGATCTTAATTTGGAAAATTTGCAAACTAAAACATATTTGCATAATAATTCTCAAATAATGGTAAGTGTGGTCGATCAAAAAATTAAACTAATTCTTTAAATTCCCTGCTTGTAAAAAAATAATAAATTTATATTTTATATTTAGAATGCCATAACTGCTGATACACTTTTAAAAATATCCAGAAATAAAGACTCTGAGGGGAAGAAATATGCTCCAGTTATTCGGCATATAAAGAGTATGTGAACAATTATTTATATAAGTGATTTGACACAAATCATATAAATTTATTCATCTTCTTTTGCAGAATCTTGTGAATATCTAACGTTTCTCTTAAAGCTGGATGCCCTGTCATTTGTTCATCAAGACATAAAAGAAAATCGTTTATATGAAATTTTAGTGGAATCAGTTTGTAGAAATTTAAGACAAGTAAGGAAATGTTTGGAACTGCAATTAAAAGAGGAAAATTCATGTATTAAACTTCCTCAACTGTATCACTTTAAACCATTAGAATTGGGTCATCCTATTACAGTAGTATATCCCGCTGAAAGTTCAAATGATAAAACTCGTGAGTTTAACATACTTTACTAATTGAAATAAACAAAAATTATTAATTTTTTATGATATATATTTTCCACCTATAATTTTAGTAAAACAGCGAGAATTTTTGCACAAAGTGTTTAATCTTGATATGCTCAAACCATGCTTTCGCATTGGAAATATTGTGAATTTTGAATCAAATATTAATAATGATGAACCACTTTTTAATCCACATGAAGCCATTCCTGCTGCAAAAGGTATTTTATTATATTAATACACGGAAAAAACTGGACGTTATTAACTAATGCGTGTTAGCCAGTACAGTCCAGTTCTTTTCTCGTATGACTTCAAATAAAGATAATAATTTTATGAAATGGAATTATATTCATATATTTTTATGACTATTTACAGTAGCGCAAGGAAAAGTTAGTCTGGTGAGTGGTTTATATGCCTATTACCATTACAAACAAAATAATTTTAATGATGATGGATGGGGTTGTGCTTATAGATCATTGCAGACAATATTTTCTTGGTTTAGGTAAAAATTCTTCACTTTTAGTTCTTACTTTTATTGTTATTATTAGTTTTTTTTTTTTTTTTATTGTTCAGCTATTTTTATTTTTACAATGTATACATTTTATAACTATTATGTACATGTTTTGTAGACTGCAGGGATATACAGAAAAACATATTCCCACCCATTCTGACATTCAAAAGTGTTTAGTTGATATTGGTGATAAAACCCCTGATTTCATTGGCAGTAAAAAGTGGATAGGTTCCACAGAAGTCAGTTTTGTACTTGAATGTCTACTTGGTGTTCACAGTAAGATACTTGTTGCCCAAACTGGAGAAGAAATGCCAAGTTTAGCTGCAGATCTCGCATATCATTTTGAAACTCAGGGTACTCCAGTTATGATTGGTAAGCTGTTAAAATTGAATTAGCTCTTTTTCAATAACTAAATAAAATATTAATAATGAAACTAATTGGCATATTTTGTATTATATAGGTGGTGGTGTATTAGCTCACACTATTTTGGGAATAAGTTATTCAGAAGAATTTGATAAAAATGTAAAGTTTTTAATACTGGATCCACATTACACCGGGCCGGAAAATATAAATACTATTGTCAGCAAAGGCTGGTGCAGCTGGAAAACAAAGGATTTTTGGAGAAAGGATGCTTTTTACAACATGTGCCTTCCCCTAAGACCAAAGTTTTTAACTATTTAAATTCAATTTATTGCTATTTTGTAATGTTTTATGTGAATATTTACAATTCTGTGTTTTGCACAGTGCTTTTCTTTTAAAGATGTATTTTTCTCATTTTTAATAAAAACTTATTTTATTACGTTAATGTAATGAATTATATTTAATCATCTCTTTTGAATTTCCTTGAATTATATCAAATCTTGTATAATTTAAATTTTTTACTCAATTTATGAAAATAATTATATGTAAGTTTTTATAAATATAACTTAACTTACATTTCTTGCAACACATGCAAAAAAATTCTTATTTTCTAATCAATTTTTACAAATCTGAAAAATTTTCTGTTTAATAGTTCTCTTTTGCAATTCTTTTTTTTTCATAAACACTGTTGTATTAGTAAGGTAATTATAAAAGTATTATCTCATTGTTGTAACTAAAGGGAATAACATTTATTATAAAAAAATATGATTAACATTCTAGTAAGTCACATTTTGTCAGTACTTTTTTGTAACATCTGCGCAAATCGTTGAGTGATAAATAAAGATGTGTCAATAAAGCGTTCCACACAATTTGTTAAACATGATTCTGTTTTGCCATCCAATTTACTTGCTGGTTTATCCACACATTTATCCCAACAGCTTTCATTGAATTCAAGAATCTGTTAAAATCAAAAGTTATTAAATATAAATATATCTTATTAAAATCTAAAGTTCTAATATTTGTTTTTAATTTATTAATAGAAACAAATAAACATAATCGACTTATATGATATTAGTATTCTCAAACAAAATGTAATAAATAAAATAATTTAGTCCATTCAGCAATTAAATAATTCTTAAAAGGACAATATTTATGCAAGGAGTTTATTGAGGTTAAACTTCAAATTATCATATTAAAAGTATATTGATAAATTTGTTTATTCTAATATTTTACCTGCGAATTTAATTGTGCTCTTTGTCTTTCTACCGTTAAAAATTCTTGCAATTCTGAAGATAATTTGGTTTTATCATCATCTAAGGAACCACTGTTAAACATGGAATCAGACATGATGATGTTTTCAAGTTATTTCTTATTTCCACGACACTGAAATAAAACAAGTTGAAATAAATTGTTGTCCGGTAATTATTTCAAAAAGTCTTATAATTTTGAAAAATGTAATGTTCAAGGAAAGATAATTCTATTAATTCTATTAGAAAAACCTAAATTAACGCACGTGCAGACAGATTACCTGTGAACAATTTTAACCAATCATATTATTCAAAATTTCTTGTCATTTTTTTCTGCTATACTTAAACAAAAGAATGAATTTATAACGTTTAATATGTTATTATGAAAACAAATATAAGTAAATAAATATGTATATGTATATGTATATATATAAGTGCAAGCATTCTGGTTCTCCTGCCCAAGGAGCACCTGGCCTTGACCTTTGTACTCCATTTTGCTTAAGTAAATAAATAAATAACAGTACATTTCCTTTTAATTTATTTCATAATGATCTAAAAATAAAAATATTCTATTAGATATATTTATAAATGTTTTAGGTGAAATGTCAGCGCTATATTCACGGCGTCAGTGTCTTTTTATTTATAATTGTTTAAACGACAAAAATTAAAAATCGGCCAAAATACGTTAATTCTATGGCATTGGGAGAATATTATTCGGTGTATAAAATCATTTATGGTTTTCAAGTACGACGTAATTTTTGGAAATAGACTTTTTATAAATTCAAAAACTTAAAAATCTCATTTCCAATAGTTACGTCGTATTTGAAAATCATAAATAATTTTAGGTACTGAATAATATTCTCCCAATGCCATAGGATGTACGTACGTTGGCCAATTTTTAAATCTTGTCGCTTAAGGTGATGTATCAAGTCTGCTATCACGGAGTTAGTGTCTTTTGTAATAAAAATTTAATTAATTTATATTTTATTATCTACGGACCAGAGCGCTATTCTATGGACACGGGAGTATAATTTTATTC
>JABFPN010001405.1:0-29702 GCA_022817305.1 Leptoteleia sp. ZL-2020 | reverse complement strand
ACGACCGGCACACCGGTGGGCCGATTGTCCGCCGACCGTCGGCCCACGTGTTTTTGGCGTTTCATGCCGACCGTCGGCAGCAAGCATGTGCCACGCCTGGCCCGATTGTCTTTTTCTACATGGGATATGTAATAGTACATGATGTATGTTTAGAGAATATTACAACGTTTTAATGGAATTGAATTATAATTTTCCGCAGTTGTGTGTTACTGTTCCACCTTTCATTGCATATATTTCAAGTTTATCGAATAAGTCATAAATTCGAATAGATCAAAAATGTTTATGTCGACGTGTAAGGTTGAAAATTGTTAATGTATTTTTAGAATTGTCAAGCATTATCTGAATATTTAGTCACATAAAAAATAATTCATGCACTCGGTTGGATAAATGCGCAGGACTCTTATTCAGAAATTAACGCGTCTTATTCGACTTGGTTTTCTGTGTTACAAATTTATATGACAGACCTTACAATGAGAAAAAATAATCTTGAAGTTTGATTGTTTACAATATTTTTTGATATATTCATAAAATAGAAATAGTTTAATTAAATTGTAACTTATATACTTGTTCTATTGAAAAAAGCAAAATTATTACAAATAACTTAAATCCTTTTTTTATATTTATGTGTACATAAATATATGTCACGAATACTGAAAGTTCTTAAAAACGCTATTATAGCAGATATGTTCCCCCCCCCTCCTAAAATATGTTAGCATATATTAATATAGTATAATTTAAACAATACAAGAATAAAGTGTCACAATTTCAAGTATATTCTTTTTATATTTTGCTATTAGTATTTTAAATACACGTATGTTAACATTAGTAGTTAAAAAATAACATATGATGTTCTGATTTTAAATTGTATTTTTCTCATTGTAAAAATAATAGATTAATTGTAAAAATGTAAATAACAGTCTTGGTTGAGAAGATAAAAATGAAAACTCGATGTGAATTTTACAAGAAGGATGATAGATACTTTTATATACGTATATAAATAAATATATATATGCATAAATATATTCACGGACTTTTTAACACATTATTACACAAGCGGTTATTTTATAATTATTATAATGCATGCACAAATATTTTATTTTTCTTTGTTTACAATGCATTATTTAGTTACTTTAAGTTATTAATAATATGCAATGTTTAAAAATCTTTAAAACAAGAGAATTTTTATTTGAATTGAAAATTATTATTTATTGTTTTCAATGGAAATATTAAAAAAGAAACTGCTCATCAGATTTCTGCCGCAATTCTTAATAACACTATTTTATGAAAAATAATTTTATTAATAGTCTGAAACAAAATATCTAGAGTAGATATTTGTATTATATTAATTATTGAAATTCTAGTGATGACTTTGTATCTGCGTTGAAAAAATGTGTTGAAAAATTAAAATTTTTCATTAAAGTGTATAATATCTGTAAATTAAATGTTAAGAGACTGATTAAAAGAACAGGAAAAACTAATTAATAAAAAGAAATGAATGTTATTCAAGAAAATACTTTTATTTTGTTCTTTTTTTCCAAGCATTACAACAGACCCCTTTAAAAAAAGATACATAAAAACTTATATGAAATATATATTTGATTTCTTAATGTACATTTATTTTAATGTGACAATTAACTTTAATAATAAAATATCGCAAATTCCTAAATTGTATGATTTAGCAATATTTGTAAAACAATGAATTGTTTATAATTATAACAATATTATATGGTTATTTTTAAGTCAAATATATTACTACACATTTTTCTTGAGCATTTTTAATTAGAATACATTTAAGTTGTCCTTTAATTGTAATTACAATCAAGTTAAAAGTAAGTTACGTTACAAAATATTTTTACAATAAGTTTTCTTTTAAGTAAATATTCAATAACATCGATGTCTGTTTTAACACTAAATCTACCAATCAATGCTTTTGAGACGTTATAAAAAATGATTAAATTCCAGGTTTTTATTTATGTTGAACTTACTGCATGACTTTCCTATAATATATAATTTTAAATATAAAATGTTAAAAATACTTTTTATATGTTCTATACGCCATTTTTAACAGTGATTGAAATCCATTTGATCTTACGGTAATATAAAATTAATGTACTTATTATTATTATGTATATTTTCAACATTATATTCTTTTTATAAATTTCTATGGAATGGTATAATGTAATGTTGAATTCATTAAAAGCACATTTTAATATATTAATTAAGAATAATTTAAATTTACATGAAGTTAACGTCCAAAGATAATCAATTGTATACATTAACAATTAATTGGTATAATAAAAATAATACTATATCACAGTGTAGTTGTTTGCCTTATTTAGAAAACGAATATAAATAAAATTACCAATTCTTCACAGAGAAACATTATAGTGAAGTGCTAGCCTTACAGGACAATACAGTGTCCAAAACATTTTTTTGACACTGTATCGGAAAGAACCATGCTCCCGGTTAAATATTCACTCACATGAATGTCAGGAGAACAATTTTTCTTTATGTCAGGTCATTCTTTATGAAAGGCTAATTTTTCTCCATGTAATTTGTATTTTTGTATGGACACATTAAAATGTTTTGAATAAAAAGAATTAATCGGTCTAAATAATTCATAAATCATAATTAATTTCTATTTGCATTCTGAAATCCATTGCAACAAATGCTGCAACAATTAGCACAGGTAGTCGTAGACGAGATTTCCAGCCAAGATTCAGCATGAAAAGTAATGCACGATGCAATCTGCCTCCATGGCCCAAAAATATTTCTGCAGCCATTTTTATCATTGTCAGGATGATATGCGATTTATTAATATATCTGAAACGTAAATTTTGACATGAAATGACTATGATTAGAACATACCTCAATTAATTCAGAAAAATAAAATACAATTTGGAAAATTCTTATGTGTCTAAAACTACATATGTTAATAATGTTTACTTTTTTATACAGTAAATTACAAATGCTTACAATGTAAGATAAATGAAATTATTATTCAAAAATTATATCATATTGCATAACTTAATTACTAATTATTTGAGGTAAATTGTTTTAAAAATTGCAAATTATACACTCTGGTGGAATAGTACTTGATTAGTTTAAGTTGAACAATTCTAATTGATTTTGAATGTTTTATTTAAAAAATATAATATTATTTCATCCTGTACAATCTATAATTTAAAGACAAAAATTCTGATTTTATTAATACTTTATTCTGCCACCTACTGATAAATAAACAGACTTACATGTTGTAATTCATTTATTGTTAATATTTCTGTGTGTTTTAAGAATAATTTATGCATACTTTGTTTTGAACAGAAAAGTTTATTGTAAAGAACAAAAAAAATCTAAGGAATAAAAAGAAAATAAAATTAATCGTAAATAATTAATAATTTATTATTGTGAAGATATATGATATAAAATTAATTAATTAATTAATTTGCTTAAGTGTTATTAAGTAATTAGTGATAACAATACCTTTATGGTACAAATGTCAATAAGTTAATTATCCTTGGAGATCTGGCGAAAATAACCTGTAGGCTTTATCAACACTAATATATACAATAAATTATTTATTGCACATTTACAAAAAATATACAAGTGAAAATTACAACTCTACGCTATTCTCACAATAAGTCCTTTTATATTAATACAAATAATAAAATTATTACAATTTATATTGTTCTTTTACGTAAAGGTGTGTGCAGGTGTGTGTATAATTAACGTTTTCCTTTGCTCAATTCCGTTAGATTCTGCAGTTTTGGAACAAAACTAACCAGAACTAAACTAATTATAGACAATTCAAATTGTCAATATATTATTAATAATCGATTTACAATTTTTTCAATTTTTGTGATATGATTATTTTCGGACAAAAATTTCAAAGAAACAAATTTAATCCCCAATCACATTGGAGAAGTGTTATTTTGTTATCAAACATATATTTTATTGTAAATTTCTTTTTTATTTTTGGAACTTGTTTTCGACCCGAACGACCTAACTCACTTAACTTGTACCAGTGGAGCCATCTTACGGAAATCTATGTAATTTACTGAATATGTTATTTCGCGGCAAACTGGCGGATGTGTAGTATACACCGAAATTCGTTGTATACAAAGAGAAGGAAAGTTAGTGGCTGCTGATTACAAATTGTTTATAAATTTAGCTGCAATTATTAATTATTAAATAAGTTTGGTACAATGGCTCTTACTGCCAAACCAACTCGTTATGCTCATCCAGATGGGCACTGTGATGTTTGCTACATTACTGGAGAAAAGTAAGTAATACTTAATTTTATTTTATGTTTAATTTACTTATTACATGTAATATATCACGTGAAATGTCATGTAAGAAGATATTATTAAAATTGATTGAAGAACAAAATGGGATTTCAATTTAGTTTTGATTTTTGTTTCATATTTAATTATTGGTAAAGAATATTAGATTATTTAAAAGTTATAAAATAATGCATTTTTATGTTTTCAATGTATATATTTAATTTATTTGCTTATCTTCTTTCACATTTTGTCTTACATTTGTTTCTTTTCTTTTTAATTTTATTTTATATTTTATTTATTACTTTATTGACAATAATTTTCAGCATTGTTTATAAGTTTTTATTTAATTTTTTTAATATTAAAAGAGTAAGTTTAAAAAGTATAAAATAAATTGAGTTATAAATTAAGAACAATTGTTAATTGTGTGTCATAGAAAAGGTCTTCTTACATGTGGATCGGATGGAGATATTAGATATTGGTTAAATGCAATGGATGATGATCCAGAGTCTATATGTATTGCAGAACAAGTCCTTTGTGTAACGACAAAGGTATTTAATAAAACTTAATATAATTTACTTTCATAACTTATATATATATATATGTATTTTGGTTTATTATTGTATAACCATTTCTTATGGATTCTCAAAAGGAATGAAATATAGAGTAAATGTTCAATGATGAGTTAAGTTTGTAATATAATATTAATTTAATCATAAAAAATAAATTTGTAAGAAGTAAAATAGTTCTTAAATTAAAATCTTTATTTGCAGGGTGACAAAATTTATGTTGGTAATGATAACAATACAGTTCAGATTTTAACACAATCAGATTTTAATAAAGCAGGTATCTTGACTTCTTTTTCATCTACAGTATCCGCTCTAGCAACAAATAAAAAAAGCAATTTAATAGTTTCTGGTGGATGGTAAATATTTATTTTTTCCTCTTACTTCTTTTTGTTTATTTTTCTTTGCTTTCCAATCATATTAATTTTTCGATCCTTTGAAAATTTATTGATTTCAGTGATTTTCTTATACGTGTCTCTGATGTAAATACTTTAAATTATACTGAACTAAGCGGGCATCAAGCCCCAATATTAGGTTTATCATTAGATCCAAAGGAGGTTTACGTTGTGAGTATATTTTTGTTCTTTTTATTTGTAATTTTTTTATTGTTTTTTTTTTATTCATTGCTGTTTGCAATTTAATTTAAGAATAGAAACTAGTATAATTCTTCTACAGCTTTTAAATTTGTCTGAAAATATACGATAAAGTCCTCTGAGTTATTTTGTATCCTTATTTTTTTTTTTTTAATGTAATAACCATACAAATCATTATAATATTCAATTAGTATAAAATTGACATATTTTATTTAGGCATCATCAAGTGCTGATGGGTCAATCAAAGTTTGGAATATACAGAAGAAAGAGACTGAACATACATTCTATGATGTAATACCAAAGAGTAACTCATTTTTTTTAGCCCAAATTTATGGCACACCTACTTTTGAATGCAGTGAAGGCAAATATCTTGCATACCCTTACGAAAAAGAAATTGTTGTAACTAAAAGAGACACATGGACTGAAGAATTTTGCCTGAAACATTCTACAATGAAAGCTGTTTGTATTTGAAGCTTTAATTTTATATTTTGTGGCTTAACGTCTGTTAATATCTATATTCATATGTTGATTATTGACTGCAATTTTTTGGATAACAGACTAATTAAATAAAACAAATTTTTATTAACGTTTCGACCTTTATTGTGGTTATTTTCAAGATTTGTGGAACAGAATTAACAATCTTTTACATTATCATTCAATTTTCTAAAATGAAATATTAACTCAAAATCAGTGTGTGAATTATGGAATAGATTCGTTAAAGTTATGTGTTTTTATTTTTGACGATAAAATTACACACCTAGTTATAATTCTTGTCGTTTATTACTCAAAACTTTAGCTGAAAAAATAAATTTATGAAATTTTATTTTAAAATCATTTTAATTATTTTAGGATTTTAACATTTGCAAATTCTCAGAATGTGGCACTTTATTAGCTGCAAGTTCAGTGTATGGTGAGATTGTTGTGTGGAATGTGGCAAATCAAAATCTTGTTGGATACATTGAACACCCAGCCAATTCAAAAATAACTTCTTTTGCATGGCATCCTGATAAGCCTAATGAAATTTCATTTTGTGATTCTGAGGGTCAGTTAGGTTGCATTGATATTGTACGTATATTTTCAGTTTTAACATTTATTATTTTTCGTTGCATTAAATTATTAATTTATAATAAAATAGAGAAGTAGTTAAGCATAACATATATTTATCTTTTTGTGTAGGATATTGATAGATTAAATGTTAAATTTGATGATGACAAGAACAATGATTCACATTCAATTAAATCTATGCCTATTGATGATGATGATGATGAAGATGATGAAAACGTAATATCACTTAGCAAAATAAAAGCAGAGCTTGAACCACGCGATGATGACGACAGAAGCAGTGTTTCTTCTGTATCTGTAAAAAAGTATGAAACAAAATTTATTCCGCCAGAGATTAATTTACAAGAACATTTTCAACCTACCTCCACACCATCTCATTTGTTATCTCATTTTATGGTAAGAAATTATATAAATTAATCTTATAGTTTAGATTGATGTAGATTGAAATAAGAAAGACAATCTTTTTTAATATAAAAATGAAGCATAAATTATTTACATATGGATTATGTTAATAGGTTTGGAATGATGTTGGAATAGTGACTTATTATAGATCAGAAGACAATGAAGATTCTAGTATTGAAGTTGAGTTTCATGAAACGGCAACTTATCATTCAATGAGGATTGTAAATTATTTGAATCATACAATGGCAGCATTATCTACACAAGCACTTGTATTAAGTTGTCCTTCTTCTGAAGATAACCCAAGTAAAGTTGTCGTAGTTTCATTACAAGGTAAAATTTCACTAATTACCAATAAATTAAAATTAATTATTGCTATTTTTTTATTAAAAAAAAAACTCATACTTTTAATTGATTAAATCTAAAAAAAAAATTATTTAATTTAAAACTAATATAATTGTTAATTTTTATTTTTATTAGGTTGGGGTTCTGGCACAAAAGAATGGACCATTGATCTTCCAGAGAATGAAGATTCTCACTGTGTTGCTGCTGGTGATAATTTTGTTGCTGTTGCTACTAGTAGACGTTTTCTAAGAATTTTCACAATTAGTGGAGTACAAAGACAAATTTTAGCAATACCTGGACCTGTTGTTACTATGAATGCATATAAAAGACAGCTGGCAGTTGTTTATCATCGCGGAATAGGTTTGTAGTTAAATATAATTTCTAATTATGTTAGATTTTTTTCTTCATTTGCAATTATTTTTTTGTGCAATTATTCAGGTAATTTACTATTGAGTTTAATGAATAATTTGATAATTAACAGGAAATAATTTGACTTACTGTTTTTAGTTTAATCCTGATTAATTATATTTGTTGTTTTTATAATTCTAGGCGGTTCTAAAGATCAAAATATGGAGTTAATGTGGATAAAAATGAATGGTCGAACATTACGGAGTCAAACACTACCAGTACCATTATCTCCTGAAACAAAGTTACGATGGGTAGGATTTACGGACACACTTGCTCCAGTTATATATGATACTGAAGACATTTTAAAAATATATTATCATCAATCATCTCTCTGGTCCATAGCTTGCGACATGAAATCAATGGTACAATATTCAAATTTATAAAATACAATGCACAGAAATAAAGTATTGATAAAAGATTTTAAAGTTAAATGTCTAAAGTTAAATTTAAAATAAAAGTTAAGTCATTACGATGTATTTTGGTGAAGTTCTAATACTTTAAAACTCGACAATATTTTTTTAAAGCCAAGATGGTTCTTTCTTTCTGCTCAGTATATATATATATATATATATATATTGAAAAATGAATGATGAAAATATTAATATAGATAATATAACATAATTTTAATATAGAATATATTTAAAACTTTTAGCTTTCTGGACAAAATGATCATTACTTTTTAATCGGTATAAGTAACGGATTTGCAAGAGCAATTGTTTGTAAAGGATCGCATTATCCCGTTACCAGTCCTCGGCCATTTGCAATTTCTGTGCCTTTATCTTTACCATTGTGTGAACCAGATAGTGAGAAAACTAAACTTGAAATTAAAATAAATCAATTAGACCATGATTCGAATGAGGAGAATGCAGCCACATTGGAATTAATAGCTGTAAGTATTAATTTACTGCAAATTAAATACAATGACATAATTACACTTGATTTCATTGTTCTCACATTTCAATATTTAGTTGTCTTGTCGTGCACATGCTGAATATCGTGCTGTTGATATTTGTGAAAATTTCGCATCTCAAGAGGTTATTGAAAAAGCTATAAAGTATACAGCACGAATCAATAGACAGCCTTTGGTTAAAAAATTACAATCTATTGCTGAAAGTAAATATAGTAATGATTCGGATGAAGTTCAAAATGATGACGTACAAATGATTGATGACTTTTCAAAACCAGAAGATGACATAGAACTGCAAGAAGATAAATTGAATTTGATATCTACAGTTAAAAAGCCTGAATTTGAACTCAAACCGTTACCATTCATTAATCCAAGAAGGAGTAATCCATTTGCGAAGACCAAAAGTTCTCCAAAAGTTAGTGGTAAGTATACACGGAGAGAAAAGATTAATAAAAATTACTGACATTGTTGGTAAACTGGTCATATACTTGCAAGAATTGAAAAATTATTATCCTAAGTTAGTAAAAAGGGTCAGCTTTCTAAGAATCATTTTCAACAAATTGATACGTTTTACTAACTTAAGATAGTAATTTTTCAAGTTTTGCCAATATATAACCAGTTTACTAAGAATGTCAGTAAATTTTATTAATCTTTTCTCTCCGTGTATTATAAATTAAGCAAACATGTGTTCATACACATAAATCATTGGGATATTATGTAATTAATTTTAATCAGTTTTGTTTTATAAATATTTTAATTTACTTTAATATACGCTGGATTAAAACATATAAAAATAAAATGCAACATTTTATTTTAATTTTATTTTCATAGGTTTAGAAGCTTTGGGAACTAGGGATACAAATTCTTCCAAAGATGAAGGAAATACACTCATGATAAAAGGGAATGTAAATGAAAAAGCAAAAAAATCGGCACCTGAGAAAGAGACTTTCGTGGTTTGGTTTAATAGAGTACGGGATTCATTACAAAAAGAACATCCGGAAATGAATGTTCCTCGGTTAACGAAGTTAGCATTGTCTTTGTTTAAAGAAAAGGAAAAAACAGCACAGCCAGTAAATGATAAAGTAGAAGAGCCTGGTTCGAAAAAACGGAAATTCGAGGACATAGATGCACCAACTAATGGCACGCCAAATACTGCGTCTGCAAAATTAGCCAATTTTGCGCGTAAGACGTAACATGTATTATATATACATATATATTATTGTTTGTAACACATGCGAAAAAATAGCAACTTTTGTCCCTAAAAAATGGAATAAAATGCCTGATTTCTGTTCAGTGTTCAGAAAGTATCAATGAAAAATATCTATGCTTACATTTGTTTTTCCTATTTTTTAGACACGAAGGTTGCTATTTTCTCATATCTGTTACAAAAACTTCTTGTGCAACACAGGTATGAATCGTCATCATTTATCCCTAGTTGCACTATTATTATTTTTAACATGTTAACAGTTCATTTTTTATAAAAAAAAGAAAAAGAAATGAGTGTGTTAAACGCATTGGTGTTCAAGAGACTGTTATATGTAGTATTAAATTTTATTATGGAATTACCTTTTGTACACTACTTTTTATTACATGATACAAAATTAATTTTAAAAATGATTGTGTTATTTTCATATTAGTTTGATTATTTTTGTTATGGATACAAAAAAAACCCATGTGAATTTTAATAATTTCTTGTACACGTTTTAAAATTACTGAAATTATTGAAGGTTCCTGTTCCAATTATAATTGATAATCAACAACCATTCACGTTTCTTTGCAATTTTATTAAGCTCATAATTAATATGCGTCTTGTTATTTGCGATCTGACCCCTCACAAATATAGGATAAGTCTTATAATAATCTTTTAGTACACCGAGAAAAAAGTTAGGATAAAAATTATTATACTGTATGTAAAAATGGGGACAAATGACATCTTCTTGTCTTAGTTAATATACAGTTTAAAAAAGGTTATAAGAGAAATGAACATTTTTATTATACTGTATCATAGTAGCTTGTACAATACTGATAACCTTTTTTAAAATGTATTTTAATTAAGACTAGAATTGTGATTTGTCCCCATCTTTACATCTAGTATAATAATTTTTATCCCAACTTTTTTCTCAGTGTATCAGTGACTAAAATAATTTGCTTATGCGGTAGTGTAATACTTTTTCTGATAAACAAATTAATGTGTTCACCTACTGCTAATATTACACCAAGATAATATTTGCATATTCTGAATGATGTAGTGCACTATAAAGGTATTGGGAAGAGATGGAACTGAATTGGAAGAATGAAACGTTTTTTAAATCAAAAACACAAACATTGATTACAGGAGAACGGTCGAATTAATGTAATAAGAACAATTTTATTTATTTTTTTTGTGTTTTTTTTTTTGTTTTAAACAGCTCTTTATTCATTTAAAAGTCAAAAACATAAAGATTCTTTCTTTATGAAAACATTTCATACTTCAATCCTATTGGGAAACGTTGATAATTGAAGGCAAAGTTAATGACACAGGTAGGTGAGTATACATAACGTATTATAAGCCCACGCATAGTTGTATATAAATTTATTTTGCTCCGGTTTATCCGTTATCTAAAGTATTTGGTGGTTTTTTCTTTGGCACTAAGTAAAATATAGTATACTTCTCTAATACTTTTGTATATTTTAATATCTTTTCAGTTTTTTAATACATCTACCAAGTGTTTACAGTGTATTTACAAAAATATTTATATGAAGAACATAGTGTCATTAGATGAAATCTATGGGTTTTACCGTAATTGTAATTTAATCCGGAAAGATCCAGCAAGCAATTGGTATTATCTTACTTATCCCTATTGTCATATATAACTGATTCCTATTCATTTATTCAATTTTTTTTTACATCATTGCATGTATCTTACAGTTCGATTGAATAATGACGCTTTCGAAGTGCTAAAAACATTTATTCCTTAATGTGCTATTTCGTGGGATCATTCAATCGATTAATATAAATTTCCATTGAGATTGTAAAATTCTAATAAAAGCCATATTTTATCGTAATCCATGTTTTATACTTATATAAAAGGTAATTTGTCTTATTTTAACATTAATAGTCGATTGCTAGCATTTGTTAAAGAGTTGTTTTCATTGATTACGTTTTAATAATAATATCAAATTAATGCATAAGAATGAGATGTAGAAAAAACCACCCTGTAAAATATTTACTAATAACACAACATTATCATGTTATTGTTCGAGTTAACGAGTATGTTAACGAAGTTGTGCTTTATGTTATTCACATAAGGTTATATTTTATTTAATATTTATTTGTGTAGTGTCATGCTGTTGTAGGTATAAAAGTTTATATTTATTTATTACATTATAATATTAATTTGAGTTGTATCAAATCATGATTTAAATAATTAAAAATATTAGCGTTTGTGCAGTTTTGAAAGCCTATATACACATTTAAGTACATTTAAAATGTTGATGTTCCCTATAGTTCCAGTTATTTTCCATTGAAAAGTTTGTTGTTTATATTTTCATGAATGTTAACATCAGTAAAGTCACTTTTTATTTGAGTATGTGTGGGTTGTTTGAAAAGTTCTTAACCTAACAAAAAAGGAAAAACATTGCGAGAGTTTTATTTTATTGTTCTTAATAAATAAACATTATATTTATATATTATTTCAACGTTCTCTTGCAAATAAATATATTTAAGCCAACGGTCGAAACAAATTTCCATGTAGCAAGCCATTTTTTCAAGTTCGAAAATTAGTGCTAAATCTAACTGGAATATGGGACATATAGTATGTATTACGTAAAAAACATAGGCCATGAAGTTTTATTATTTGTATATGTAGTGCTGAAGAGAGCTTCATTTTGGCCAAATGTGGACATTTAATCTTAATCTTATATAGTTCTTCAATGTTTTCAAAGACTTCAAAGTCATTGATCCTTCAATGTGTCCAGTACTAAAGAGAAGACCATACTACCCAGTGATAATTTTGCCTTGTTCTAAGTAATCTTTAAGTAACAAAGGATTCCTGAAAATTAGTCCGAAAAATAACAACTAATTTTACTGTTGTTTTCTGGTAAATCCAAAAATATTACTACTTTATTATTAAAAGAAAAAAAATTGAATAATTTGTGTTAATATAAATTTCATATAAATCATTACATGTTACACAGTTACCTAATTGTAGACTTTTCTGACTTAATTTCTTTTTTTCTACATCATTAAATAGCACCTCTTTTTTTTTTTTTTTTATCTGAATTAAAAAATTCTATTATAATTACAATTGCCATCTTTTAGATCCTCCTTGGACTATATATATTCAAAACACTGCATAGACGTATACAAATTAAATACGACCACGAGGACAACTTTTGAAAGTGAGATTAATTGCCAAATCGAATCTGGTTATCCGTTCCTGTTCATTAGATGTCTTTTTTGCACAAATTAATTGTTACATCTTGGATCAAGGACTTTGGATAATAACTAGGATCAAGGATAATAATAATAAAATTATTATTACCCTTTAATATTCTCATGAAGTGTTCATTATGTTTAGGAAAGAGAAATTGGGAAGTAATAATAATAATAATAATAACAATAACAATAATGTTTATGAGTATTGGTTTCAGTGAATATTTTAGATGGAATTAAGAGCGATTCCTTTTTTTGCTCAGATCGTACAACTTGCACTTACAAGAGGTAAAGTTCTCATATTTAAATTGTCATTAATATATTGTCTTCCAAAATTGAATTGTTTCTTTATATTTTTAATTGCAATTTAATTCTTTTCAGGAAGTCTGACTTATTATCCATTATATACATTATGTATATATTATACATATTATATAAGAAGACTTTGTATAAAAAAACATTTTAATTAATGTATCATTGAAACTTGATTTCGTACAATTTTGAAATACAAATTTGCGTAAAATTTTGACTTAACAAAGGTTACTAATGAAAACTATAAAACTAAAAAAAAATATAACAATATTTTCTTGTATCTTCTATTTCACGTGTTTTATAATGACATTTCTTCTCTCTTATTTCTTTGATTCAACACATTCACGTAGACTAATTTTACAAATCATTAGTATTTGAAGAAGGTGGAGTTACAAATTCAAGTTATTTCATTTAAGAAACTTGATTAGCAAAATTGATACGAACATGCAATTTTTGCTTTTTAAACTGCAAAGAATACTATAAGAATTATTCCGATTGACGGTATTTTGCGATCTTGTAACGTAAAATAGTCATTAATCGCTTTATATTGTTAGAGTAAAGTTTCAAGGTTGAATTTTCGGAGCACCCTGCCGATGTGAGCGAGACGAAACCCACGCTAATACACGTTGTTTATTGCAGTGCGGAGTAGCGGCAAGAACGGACGTTGATCCTGCTTTAATCTGTAAAACGGCCGACAATTTTCCGCGCCTTCCACTCAGTTGATTCGAGTGTCTTGGACAAGCGGGTTGCAAAGATGCGCCGATTCAATCAGTTGTGATTGACCCAAGTGCAATTGATACGCATTTCTGGTGACAATTTCAAATCAATATTTATCGACACGATGACCGAGTCTCTGGAGAAGGGTAAGCCGGCATTCTGCAAACTTAACAGTACGAAACTAAGCGCGAATCTAATTTTACTATGCACGTTGCATCAGGGAGCTTCGTGTTAAATATACCTCAGCTTGAACACCGGGTTCATCGACTTTCACTTTGAATTCGACTTTCGAGTTATGCTTATCAGCACATGGCACCATTTTTATATACCGATTATCATTTTTGTCATTGTTGCACGTGAACGGAAAAAATTGACGATAATTTTGAACAAGTTACTTTTTCTTTGAATTGAAGAAGTTGTGATTTTTGAAAATATTTTTTTAATTTTTGCAGGGTACCGGTTGAAACTTGAAAATTCATTTGATCCACTTTGATTCTGAATGTTCTAATTGGTATTTTAATTTTTCTGTCGTTCAAATTCTGGTTGCTTGTTTATTTTTAATTTACCGCAAAGAGAAAATGCGTTAATTTTTATGCCAATCAGATAAAAGTGGTGTCGCTTACACGAGTAACTGTTTCGTGTATATTTTTAGCGCACATTTTTTTTTTTACACCGTGAGTCTTTTATAGGCGTCGGTAAAGTTTACGTTATTTTTATCAAAATCGCTAAATACATTTCCTTTTTGTCAATCACTTTTAATTTGTTTAATTTTATCGTTGATTTATGTTATACATTCATATTAGCGTGCATGTACATCTGTATTACATATGAGATAACGCGAATTAATCAGTATTGTACAGTCAACTGTTTAATGGGATTCCTATGCATTTATTAATCTACACTTTGTTCGACATTTCAATTATTGAACTAATTCTTAAATAGTAATTAATGAACTAAAGTTTGCACACACTTATTTCCTTACAAAATCTTATAGTACCAATGTTTTCATCTTATCTTAATAATTATTGTACTATTCGTTTAAAATCTTACACATTGTACTTTAATGTATATTAAAAAAGAAAAATGGAATGCACAGATTAACCCTACCATTCATTTTCCAAGTGATTTAAAGAAATATCATTAATATAACAATTCCTTTAATTACTTCAGAATAAATGAGAATAAATTACTGTACATTAAGAAAAGTTATTCAAAACCAATATGTTTGTATTGTACAATAGTAGTCACAACAATAAAAGTCTATGCAATGGAGAAATTAACAAATTCTCTCGCACAATGCAGTGTAATTATAATTCTAAGCACTAATAGCGTTAGTATGTTGTAACAATGTACCGGTATATCGCTCGACCATTGGCACGTGTGGTAATTTAAATAGCTTTGCTAATACCACACACACCGATAAGTTCTAGACGAAGAAGCAAAATTTTACTTCTTGACACTAAGGGTCAAAAAGTTTTCAGTCGTTTCACACGGATGACGCAATAATAACCCACGACGATAATTGTACCATAATAATAGCAACGAAAATACAAAGTAATTTATAATTTGAATCCGTCATTACGTTTGGCGAGGTCTAAATTTAGATTACACCATTCGAACGATTATGCGCGCCTATTAGACTGGCATTTGCATAAGTGAATTTGTCTCAAACATTCGCGTATGAGCAACGCGAAGAGGCGCACGGTTGAATTAAGGAACGACCTTGAAAATTGTGATAATACAAATATACGTTAATAAAACACGCGACATGCACATTGTGTCTATTCATTTATGTAACTTAATAACGTCAACTGTTATGTCGTTTGTCGTCGCGCGGACCGTCTTTTCATGAGAGACTAAAAGAAGAGCATATGTTCGAGTAAAATGATCTACTCACGAACTATCAAAGGCAATACAGAGCTAATTACAAACGGCTTGCTCTACGTTGAATTAAATGCATTTGTAATGGATAAACCCTTCTTCTATCGTAGCACATATAACGTGCTGATAATTCATTGAAAGAAAAGAAGATTCATTGGCCCTTTCGTCAACCTATTAAGTTGTAGTTTTGAAACTTTTTATTCAGGCGTATTCTAAATATTAATTTATTACAATTGTGATGGTTCCTCCTCAGGCGTTTATTATTTATTATGTTCAGTCCCTTTGAGAATACATTTAACCATTTTCTGGTTCATTTTAATCAAGTTCATCATTCAGTAATGACAAAAACAGTTTTGAATGTTTTTTTCTCAGATTTTTCACACGCATATTTTATTCTTTAATATACTTTTCCAAAATTACACTCAAAGATAATAAAATTGTATTATATTTTGTAATTATTATTATTATTATTATTATTATTATTATTATTATTATTTGAAGATTTATAGTTTTACTTTAAAAGTAATGTTTGCATTTTGTTGTATGCTCTTTATCTTAATTTATATATGCCTTATATGCGGGACAAATTATGTTACGTAAATGTTGTTTCAATATATCGAGCAAATTATTTGTAGAGTTTATCAGAAAATTATGTTTAAAAATATAATAATTCAATTGCTTGAATTATGATTTATTGTTGACCTAGAACATTGATTCATAAAGCAAGTGCAAATATACAAAGGTATAATTAAATATAATAATTTATGATATGTTGTGTATATATATATATATATATATATATACACACAGACACACACACCAACACATTTTTTATTTTTTTTCTTGTCGTTTCTTCGATTATTCGCAGAGTGAAACGAATGTTTCTTTTCTTTTGTAATCGAGGTTGATGTTTTATCGCAAATAATAAGGAAAATATTTTAAATGTAATTTAGTTTTTCTATGCTAAATAAGGTGATTAATGTCAATCTTAATTTGTATTTGAAGGCTTGAAAGATAGTCAATCGTTTACTGCCAAATGGATGATTAATTTGCACTTATGAGAAAATTTGAAGTACCTATTACTTTATCATTATCTTTCGGTTAATTTTTGTGTACTTTAAGCAAAATGCTTAAGATCTGATGTTTTATTGAATAATTTATTAACATTACAGATAATTTACTTGATTGCCTTTAATGCTGCTATATATGAATATTTTTATTATAAAAGATTTACTTTTTTGCATAATAAAATGCATGAATTTCATAATTTGTACCAGATTGGTTAATAAGTGGTAAAGATGAAGTTATATTTTTCTTAATAAATTCTTAATAAATTCTTAATTCAGCCGATAGGGGACACACTGAATTCTAATTGGATTCTTTTATTTCAAGTAAATTATAAGCGGTTAATTTAATCATAAGTAATTTCATTCAGATATATTTTCCACTGCTATAAACTGCAATAACAATTTTTATTTATTATTTAACTTCATGTCGCTTTTATTGTTTGTACGTAGATGCTTCTTACCGTTGTGAGAGGCAATTTAAAATTTTCACACTTGGGTTATTTTGTACACCCACGTAGAATCTTCTTCTTTTATTTGTTTCAATGATATAAAAGTTACAATGTTATTTATAATAATACAATATTTTATACACACTTGAGAGTAAAACAAATTTAATCATGAAAATTTTAAATTGCAGCTTTTGTGTTGATTCGAAACTTGTATTTTATATTAATAAAATCAATTGGTATTTTAAGGTAAAGGCGCCATGGATGTGATCCAACGAGCCATGGGCAGTTTTGGTCCATGGCACATAGTCATTGCTGTATCCTTGTCGCTCGTGAAGTTTCCAGTTGCTTGGCATCAACTTTCAATTGCATTTTTAGCACCGCCGGTCAATTTCACTTGCATATCACCGTATTCAGCGACGAACGAGTCAATGTCAATGAAATGCAGTGTCAATGTTGGAAACGATACTTACGAAAAATGCATACATTTTATATACGATCGAAGCATTTTTAAAGAGACAATAATAACACAGGTTTATTTTGTTTATATTATTACAAAGTTTAACAAGTTAACTAATTGAACATTCCTTAATCAAACATTCTTCATTTTCGCACCGAATAAATAAAGATTGAATGGACCTTTTTTGAATTGTTGTATTTCGGTGTTTTTATACAAATTATTAATTTTATACCGAAAGAAATTTATCAAGTTTTACACGCTTTACATTGGACCATTTTCAATTGATTGAAATGTCTTTACTGTAGTTGAATTGATAGTGAAAACATGCGCAATGGAAGATTGTTTAAAGTTATTAAGTTTGATTAGGTATTCAAAACATTTTAGGTATTCTGAAATACAAAGTAATTAAATTCAATTGAAGTCATGTTTTTGTTAATAAATCGGATTAGAAGTGTACTTGAAGAAATCAAGACAGATTAAGATCGCTATTGTTTTATTAACATATTTATGCAATAATAAAGTAGCGCTAAATTTAGACTTTTTCTCTTTTTCTTTCAGTGGGATCTTGTATGTGATAGAGAACAATTAGCAAATTTGGCGCAATCATGTACCATGTTTGGAATTTTAATTGGAAATATGGTTTTCAGCACAATGGCCGACAGGTGAGCATTTTTAATACGTTTATAAACAAATTCAAGTTATCGTACAATTAAATCTCTTATAAAATTATTATATCATTATTATTTTGATACTGCGCCCAATAAATAATTAAATTAATAAATTTATATTTATGTTTATAATATTTTATTGTATTCTGTTATTATCAAAGACGATCATAATTTTTAATATAAAACTTTTTATTATTATTATTTTGTTATCATGTCAAACAACAATTTTTGGGACTTATCATAAATATAATTAAAACTACAACGATGATATTTATATTACTGTTTGACGTCAAATACTTCAACATTCAATAATTACAATTATCTTCAGCGCATTTGCATTGCATTTAAGATTATGCTAAAATTGAAAACAGATGCTGTTTATGTCGTTATTGCTATAAGAATGTTAATGTTAATATTAAATTCTTTCTATGTAATTTTCGTAAGAAGTGACCGACTAAATGCAAATCATTATTTTTATGTCCAATTTCATAGACTGAAATATCGTAAGACATTTGCTTTTATGTTGTAGAGATTCAATAATTTTCATGTTTTATTTATCACATGAAATACTATTACGTTTATTTTAGTGAAATATTTTTACCTACTAAAATGTTCAATCAAAAAATAAAACAAAAATTATATTTCTTGAAATTATGATCACTTTTTTTATACAGAATAATGTTGGAATTAATAAAGGAAAAAAAATTTGAATCAAACGTTTATTTATTATTTAATATGCAAAGGGTGCCTAAAATATGGTAAAGCAAGAAAAAACCTTAAATGATAACTTTTTAAATTACATTATATTTACGAAAGATATGATTAATTTTACAGGATAGGACGTAAAATTCCACTAATGATAGCTGTAGCATTACAATCGGCGACTGGTTTATTAAGTGCATTTGTACCGTGGTACGAATTGTTTCTAGTCTTAAAATTTGTCGCTGCTTTAGCGACTGGTGGTACAATGTTAATCAGTTTCGTTATAGGTAAAGAAATGTTTGCATTAAAGTAGCAAAAATCATTACTTTAAGATATCATGGAACATTTATCAAGAAAAAAATTTAAGAAATCCCCTTTATTTCCAAATTAATATTAAAATTATAAATTCATTCTTATAATGATATAGCATTGTTAAAAGTATAAACATATAATTTCAATGCAGTATGACATTTTTTCTATTCTATTGTTTATTAGTATTTTCTGAATTATTTAACAATTGCATGTAATTTCATATTTATAATAAAATAGTAAAATTACAGCAAAATTTCTTCTAAATATTATAATAAAAGATACATACTAACAACTTTTTCTCGTTCAGTTATGGAAATTGTGGGAATTAAATGGCGTTCGACATTATCCGTTTTGTTCCACGTACCTTTTATGTTAGGCCACTTGTTAAATCCTTTAATATCATATTTAACGAAAACCTGGTATGGATTCCAAATGGCCGTGTCGATACCTCCAATATTCTTATTAACTTATTACTGGTAAGTGAACAACAATACCATTTGTTTTTGATCTTTTAATGTTCTATTGATATTTTATGTTTTGTACTTAGGGTGGTACCAGAATCTCCAAGGTGGTTATTAGCTGTAGGTCGAACAGAAGAAGCTGAAAAGATATTATTGAACGCTGCTGAAAAGAATAGAGTTCCAAGAGAATTTGTAACTGCAGCAATACAACACCATGAAAGTCAAGAAACAAAGAAGAACGTGAAACACAACATCACACATTTATTTAGGACACCAAATATGAGGATGAAGAGCATTTGTGTAATTTTTAATTGGTTTGCAGCCGGGAATGTTTTCTTTGGATTAGCGCAGTACATCGGTCTTCTTCATGGAAATATATTTGTTAACGTGGCTGCTTCTGGTAATAATATTTAATTAACTGACTTTGTTAAGAGGTTGTTGAATAAGATAAATGCAAGTCAGTTATCTTAAGAATATATTATTTATTAATAAAAAAAATCATGCTGTTTTCAGCTGCGATGGAGTTACCAGGAACAATAGTGGTTTTGTTTTTGATTTCGCGAGTTTCTCGTTTGAGAATACTGATGGGAGGCAGTATTGTTTGTGGTGTTAGTTTATTATTAATAATTGTGGTCACAGATGCAATTGGTCGAGTTTGTTTGGCATCAGTAAGTCTTGCTGCTATGGTTGTTATTTTTCCAACGATTTATTTGTACAGCACAGAAGTTTTTCCAACAGTCGTGAGGAATATAGGCGTTGGAGCCGGTAGTATATGCGCTAGAATTGGAAGTATGATTGCACCTTTCATTGCAACAATGGTAAATTAATTTTTATTTACATAAAATTAAATAGTTTGAACATGTTTAATATTTAAGTAGACGTATTTGTTACAAAAAGATTCTATTAATTCCATTATATATTTATTCAATTTTATAGGGAAAAGTTGAACCTTGGCTTCCACCATTGCTCTTTGGACTAATTATATTGATTAGTGGAGCATTGTGTCTTATGTTACCAGAAACTATGAATTGTGATCTCCCGGAAACAATTGAAGACTGCGAGAATTTTGGAAAGTAAGTTTACTTGCAATGTAATTGCCTTGCAAAAAAGCGACCAAAGATTCTATGAAGCATAAATGTTTAGAGATTTAAAAAGAGCTTATTTATTTTGTACAATGAAAAATCTAACTTTCTATATCCATTAAGTATCATAGTGTTCAATCGCTTTTTTACAAGTCATTTATATATAAATAAGAAGAAGTTATTTATATTAAGTAATTTGTTTTAGGAAAAAGAAAACGGTGGAATCAACATCATAAGATAGTGCCTATTAAAAAAAGATTGTGAAAGACAATGTATTATAAGACTAAACAACAGAGACATTCTTTAGTCATAAAAAGTCTCGTAAGAATTATATAAATATGTAGATAATATTTTTTAATGTTTTACATGATACGAGGATATTTTCTAAAGGAAAATTTATATGGTGCGAAAAAGAGCACTAATAGCTTAGAATGCAAAGAGATTATAAAATATTATATACTGTTAGGGTATATACATGAAGTTTTAATATTAATTTTTTTATATTAATCGTTATGTTCTCCAGTTTATGATTATGTTTCTTTAATACAGATATATTATTAGAAAATTGCCAGTAAATTTATACGAAATATAATTTATCTAGAATGGAATGCATTAGTCGCTACCGCTTTTAGTTTTGTTAGTTTCGTTAAGCTCTCTTTTAAATTATCTGCATTGAAGATGATTTTATTTTTGTTTATTGCTTAGAAATGGTTATTATATTGATAACAGTAAGGTTTCCAGTAATGAGAGATTGTAGTGTAAGTAACATAAACAATAATTTTGTAATGCAAAAAGCACGTATGACAGTGTTTTACTCAATTACAATAAGTCAATATTACACAAGGAAGAGATAGTAGTTTTTAAAATAAATGCTTTAGTTGAAGAAATGAAGTATTAATGCTTTTAATAAATTGTTTTTTAAGATACATCTTTCTTGTTACAATATTATTTTCTGCCAACGTATTTTTATATTTGATACTTTGTTTGAATTATTATTTATTATTACAATTACATAATTATTGACAGTGATATTTATATTCCTTAGCGACAGAACGTAAGATATACACAGAATCATCATTCTTAAAAAATGAAATCGTAAATGCGCGCGCACATCATTTCTCTCTTTCAAGTTATCGTTAAATGAAGAGGAAAAGAGTAATATTACTTGTTTATAATTATGGCATTGTAATATTAACGAACAGAAAGAAAAACCTAAATTAAAAAACCTTGAGTATCGGTTTTCAACTCGTTACGTCATAATTATATCATGAGAGGAAAAATAGCAGCATAATATAAACAATTGTAAATTTAATTGAATGAATATAATAATTTCATTTGTGTTTAATTGAGTATAATATCAGGTGAAACGAAACTGCAGGCCATAGAATTACTACATATGGATAGCTTATATATCTATGAAAAAAACATTTATATGTGTATACCATCTACATCTACTCCTGCCACGTACTGAAGTTCTACATCTCTCGTGTAATCCACAGAGCACACACAATACTTTAATTTGATTCTTACATTTTTTAACATTACGTCATTAGTTTATTAAGTGATTTATAATTATATTTATGCTTTTTTTTCAGTATACGAATTAAATTATGTATCATAATAGGACTGAGACGAAATGATTCCAAAGTTGAATGGTTGAAGTATAGTAAAACTAATGTTGAATGAGTAGATCAATTAGTGATCTGACAAAAGTAGAGTCCATAGTTCAATAACGATGAAACTGAGGCGAAAATTGTTGGCGTTTATCTACATATTAGTTATTCAGCGTTGGTCAATGTGAGTACAACGTGTGTATTCATACGCAAGAACATTTCTAATGACGTAATTCGCATGGAACTGCTGTAAGATAAAGATTCTTTGATCAATATTTTTATTGAAGCCTCGATCGAGCGTGCCAGACAAAATTCATAAATACGCCTTTAAATTGATGTACGGTAAATAAACTTCGTGAGTGAACGTCAATGGAAAAAGTTAGGCATACAGATGCACGATGACAAAATTAGTGAGAGTTTCGACATGGGACGTGGTGAAATTACACTTCCTCACATTCATTTATTCAATGACTACGATAGTGAAGTGTTTTGTGAAATGGGCATGGAATCCTACGAATTTTTTTAATTTACGACAAAGGGAAAAACCGCCGTCCTGCTTGATAGGAGACCACTTAGGAAAGCATTCGTTTATCAAATTGAAGGCAAGTGTGTATGTATTAATTATGCTTAATCAGCAATAAAACATATTTAAAATTATAAAATATCAATTAATTCGCGTCTACAGTAATAGTTAATTAATAATTAATCGTTATTTCTTAATTAAATAATAATAATTTTGTTGTAACATAGTTAAAGATTCTTTTTCCTTTCATTTGGATTGTTTACTTTTAAATTCATTTATTTTAATTAAAATGAATCGTTATTTAAATTTAATTGAAGGTAATATTGAAAGTTCAGATTATCCACATGATTGTATGTGAATAAAAAAGTTTCGTTAGTGAAATTACTAAAAACATTTCTTTATATTTTATGCTTTATCGATGTGATAACATTTCGGTTGATAGAACTGATATAATTTGATTGTATAATATTTCATGTAAACAGTAGTATTGAGTAAAACGAGGTTATTATTTTTCGATATATGTGTTAGAATGGAAATAATTCAAAGATGTTTTTATACTTGATATAAATATGAAAAAAGAAACATCAAATTTATTATGCGTAGACACAACAAAATTATACAATTATTTAATTAAATTTAAATTTTAGAAATTTTGTATTACATTTTAAGTAATGATATGTTAATGTAATGTTAATATATATTATAACAACATAAAAGTAAAAAATTAAGAAATTTAATAATGATTGTGTTATTTGTATAAATTTTACAAAGATATTAATTTTGCTCATTATTTTTTAAGTTTGATTATGAAATTTCATGCTGTGAGACTGTTGCTTGGTGATTAGTAGAAATCGAAGAACAATTGCATTACAATTGAATGGAAATTGAAAAATTAATGATAAAAAGTTAATACCCCAATTTGTGATAAGTAATAAAATTGATGTATTAATTTTTTCCTTTGCTTATCTGTAATTATAATTTTATTGAATTTGACTTGTATATTGTCTCTTTAAAATTTCATGACATTTATTGCTTTAAACAAACAAAATGTAAGATAAATAAAATTACCATTTAAATGATTATGAAAAGTATATCAATTTGCAACTATTTGTAATAAAAATTGTTACTTTTAGTTCATATCCTGAACACAGTGAATACAGCTTACTTGTTAATATATAATATATACAATTTTTCTTCATTTAATATTGATGTGACAATTAAGTTACTTATATTTAATATAAAGAAAGAACAATAGAGATGCACACTAAGAGAAATATATTAGCAGTTGTCACTATTTTTTATTATAACTCGGGTATATGTTTGTATTTATATTCATTATAATAATTAAAGAAATATAATTAATTAAAAATATAAGTTTTACTTCACATTCATGATTAGTATCATTTAGGTCACGCCTCTCTTACACTGACACTAGAGTTTGACAAAGACAAATGTTTTTCATGGCAGAGGAGTAGACTGGTGGTAAAAGTGCGTGACTGGTAACTTTGAGGTAACGGTTTCAGTTCCTTGATAACAATGTTATTATCTAATATTTTTTTAAATGTAATTTATACATGTTATTATATCATATTATATGGAATACTTTAATGCATACATATCTCTGAGTTATTATAAAAAAGACACAGTAGTAATAACTACTAATACATTTCTCTGGGTGTAAGTTTTATCACATCAATATTGCGAAGTAGCTTGTTTTTAAAATTGTTTTATGAAAGAGCTACCTCAATTATACAAAAGATTAAAGTAATCTAATTATAATCTTTATATACGCTGACCTTCGATAATTCCAAATTTACTGCACATAATATAAGTTATTACTGAAATGTTATGAAATTCTCATTTGCATATAATTATTATTAATAATCATTTATAATATACAGAAGATATTTTAAGCTCAGAACTTAATGACTCTAAAAATAATTGTGCACATAAATATTTTCGCTAATATGTACTGGTTTTTTTAAAGGGTGTTAAATTTCATTATGTAACAGCTGGCGACCCAGAGAAACAATTACTGTTACTACTACATGGATTTCCTGACTGTTGGTTATCGTGGCGAGAACAATTATTAGTACTTTCGGAACATTTTAGGTAAATTTACATAAAATTTTATTCAGTTTGTTACACTTACTTGTACCAAAAAGTAATTCAGTTAATGGTAGGCGTTACTTTTTAATAATAGTCATTTAATACACAACATTAATTTTGGAACAAATAGTTACCAATGTTAAAAAAAAAACATTTTTTATAGAGTAGTAGCACTAGACTTAAAAGGATTTGGTGATAGTGACAAGCCACAAAATAGAAAAGCTTATAGAATAGAAATTTTGATTGAAGAATTAAAAGAATTCATACTCGCTCTTGGAGTAAAAAGTTGTAATATAATCGGTCATGATTTAGGAGGAATATTAGGATGGTACTTGTGCTCAATGCACGAAGATATAGTGTCGAAATTTATTTCCATATCAAGTCTTCATCCTAATTTATACTGGGATGAAAAAATTGGAAGTACTACATTCAATAATACGTAAGATATTATATTAAAACAATCATTCACGATTTAACCATAGCAAGCAAATTAAGAATTAATCAATTTAAATTTTAGCTGGATACACTTCTCCAGAATGCCTTTTCTGCCTGAAATTGACGTCTTGAAAGAAGATCTTTCAATTATAAGTGATACGTTTAAACACCTACAAAGGAATAAAGATAGCAATAATGAGAATTATTTAGAAGCATATAAGTATACTTTTAGTCGTAAAGGTAAAAGTTCATGTACAAGTACTTGTATTTTAAGATTGAACAAGAAAAAAGTAGTTTAATTCAACAAAATTATTTTGTCTAATATTATTATAATAATTTACTTTATTTTGTAGAGGATTGGATCGGACCTATAAATTACTATCGTAGTTTACCTTACGTTAGACTAAAAGCGAACCCTCAAGAACCATTGAATGTAAAAACTTTACTAATTGTGGGAAACATGGATAAGAATGTTTCCTTGGAAAGTACAGTAAAAAGTGCGGAATTCGTCGAGAAAAGTACAGTGAAAATTATAAACGGAGCAAAACATTTTCCGCATCAAGAAATTCCAAAAGTAGTGAATGAAATTATTTTAAAATTTTTAATTGGTAATTTAAAAAATATTTATAAATATGGGGCTGTAAATTTGACTACACGAATTTGTATCTCAAAATCGTTTTTCATACTTATCATTTTATGTTTATTTAATGGGAAGGAATGTAACTGATTTCAGATGAGAGAGGAATAGTTTTTAACTTGTTTTCCTAGAGAGAAAAAGTACTGTTTCGGGTATAATTACTTTTCCGCTTAGCTCTGAAATTGACGACTTTCTTCCCGACCATCTAAATGCTTAAAGAATTATTAAAAGAATCAGAGAGGTTCAATGATTTTACTGTATAAGTTAAAATTTTACTTTTTGATTGGGACAAATTTTCATATAAAAATAATTTGTACAGTATTCTTATCAATGTTATATTACTTTTAGGCACGCCCACAACGGTTGATAAATCTCACAGTAAGAGTATAGTATCATCTTGGCTAGAGTCCTTGAGTAGTACAGTTAAATATGGTAATCAAGTAATCGATGCAGTTCACAAAAAGACAAATGGTGTTGTGAATGGATTGCCAAGTAAAATGCTTCATTTAAGTCATTCTTATACTTGACATGTTGTAAATTTGAGGAGCGATCAAGTTTCTGATAATATATTTAATTATTATTTGTACAATTTCTTAATAAATATAGTTATTTTTTCTACGCGTTCTTTAATATTATTATATTTCAAAAGTTTCAAATTACTAAGCACTAAACAAAAGATAAAATATATACTTTTAATTATACATTTATTCGTATTATTGAATTACTTAATTTTTAATAAAAAATTACAAATTTTTGAAACGATGTAAAATTTAAATATGTTGTTTATATTTAATGATACAAAAAAATTGGCAGCGGTGGGATTCGAACCCACGCCTCCGAAGAGACTGGTGCCTTAAACCAGCGCCTTAGACCGCTCGGCCACGCTACCACGCACTTTCCGAGGCCGAAATAATGCTCTACTTTATTTTTAGCAGGGGTGTACCTACTAAGTGGGCGTAATGTATATTGCAGGGACATATATATTCAGGACAAATATTTTTTACAAATTACTTTTTTTAACACTTTATCTTTAAATACTGTAGACATTTAAAATACTTCGTCCTTAATACTAAATTAAGAATATATTTAGGATCGTTGGTTCTCTCAGAAAGGTAAGCAATAACATAGGAACCATTATTTTAATGGATTCTCGTAACTTAGATAAGAGTTTATAATTTTTTCATAACATCATAATATTAAGTAATTTTATAAGATAAAAATGCATTATTAAATATATAATGTGTACAGTAGATATCCTGGTTAAAAAATCACAACTTTTCATAAGAAAAAAATGCTATTATAAATTTATGTGGATTTTGCAACACAAAAATCATAAGACGTATACAGTAATCGATTTAAATGAATTAATTTATTTAATTTATTATATTTTAATTAATTATCATAAAATATAATAATCAAAATATATTAATAATAATTATATTATATAATAACGTATTTATTAGATAATAATAAATAATTAACAAAATTAATTTATTTGAATTGCATAGTGTATCGATTGTGCGTTTAAGAACGCATTCTGCGTGTAGAAAGTGGTGCCATAAGCGCCATGCGGAAATAATCAAAAGTGCAGATTTTTAAGTGAGCTTATAATGTTCTTTGTTATTTGTGTGTTTGTTATAAAATATACATACAACAAAAGTGCCACGAGTGCCACTTGAATTTTCGGCATTTTGAGTGGCTTTTGCTGTTTAACATAATAAAATAAGCTAAACTTATGTCTAATAATATTTATCTATTATTTAATTGAATCCACATGCATTTTTGTCTTCATATGGGCAGTTACATTTTTTCTGTATTAAGGTGAAATGTCAGTGCTATATTCACGGAATCAGTGTCTTTTTATTTATAATTGTTTAAACGACAAGATTTAAAAATCGGCCAACGTACGTCCATCCTATAGCATTGGGAGAATATTATTCACTACCTAAAATTATTTATGCTTTTCAAATACAACGTAACTTTTGGAAATAGACTTTGTATAAATTCAAAAACTTAGAAAACTCATTTCCAAAAGTTACGTCGTATTTGAAAACCATAAATAATTTTAGGTACTGAATAATATTCTCCCAATGCCATAGGTTGGACGTACGTTGGCCGAATTTTAAATTTTGTCGTTTAAACATTTATAAATAAAAAGACACTGATTCCGTGAATATAGCACTGATATTTCACCTTAACGGTTAAACTAACGATTGATCCTAAAAATGGGCCAAATTAATCCGTAAATATAACATTGCGTCATTATCAATAGTTTCTTGTTTAATCCTGTATTTATATAAAAAAATATGAAATTACAAAAAAAGTGATTGGAAATTATACACGGGATTATTAAGGTCAGTTTAAATGGCGCCTGTTAAAGCTTGAACAAGTTATTAAATTAAAAAAGGATACAATTGTATGTAGAGAGTTGTCTGTCCTTTATTAATTTAAAAAAAAACCGTTCAAGCTGAAACACGCCAAAAGAAAGTGATACGTGCACTTGTAAATTGCCTTAAGTAATTGCAATTTACAAAAAAATAATCGCAGCGCTCCCTAGACCGTTGCGTTCATTTAATACTAGTTTCTTTTTTTGATGATCTAATGTAAAGTTTAGAGAATTTATTTTTTAAAATCAAAAAACTGTTATTTATCCAACAATATGGATTAAATAGTAACGTACATTATTAGAAACAGTGTGTTTACTTGGTGTGATTTTAAAATACAAATAGAAAAAGAAGTGACGCTGTTGTTCCGAGTAAAGTGTAATAACACCAGTCGAGGGATCAGAAGAATTGCAACTGTGTGAGAATCACATGAACACGCAATATTCGCGTCCATTATACATAGTTATACGACATATGTCGTGGGCGTAGTGCCGGGATTAAACAAAAGGCTGTACCAGGCGGAGCTTTCTATAGAACAGTTTGCGCAGGCGTATAGCGAACTGAAATTCGACCCACGTTTTGTCTCCGCAGAAACAGACTAAGGATAATCGCCTGCGTAACATTTGAATCTACGTCATTTTTTGTGAGTAACGTTTACGAAAATATTTGTTATTTGGAATACAGCAGAATTCCATTTCGAAAGTTCTATTCCTTAACAAAGGTTATTTTATAGGAAGTTGCAATTGCATATATATATATGATAATAATGCAATTGTATTCACAGTTGTTTAATGGCGTATTCGGAAACTAACTTTAGTATAACTTCAGTATGAAATGTTGGTAGAATATGAAAACATATGTTCGTAAAGTTATCAAATCTTTCAACTGTTTGGTTACTTTTCGAACACGCGTTAAAGAA
>JABFPN010001404.1:0-29708 GCA_022817305.1 Leptoteleia sp. ZL-2020 | reverse complement strand
TACTTCTTAAGGAACTAATAAAAAAGATATAAAACAATTTAATTAAATATATATACTTACAAAGTAAAAAAAAAAAAAATGAAACATTGTGCTATTTTTGGCCTCTAACACCAGAATGGTCCCTTAATGAGAGTAAATAATTAATGTTGACGAATGTCAATGAACCCTTTGAGAGTACAATAATAGTACAACAGTTATCGCAGCAGAAGCATCGGCAGCTATTGACTTCCCTTTAACGAACTTCGATTGCCAGGACAGTCACCTCGGTGTAACGTTAATTCGTCGATTAAATGCGCTACGAAAATAGGCGATTCGCGGTAATATTATTGGGTCGTCGGATCCGAACCAGGATCAAGGGAAAATATCGATCCGCGTGACGAAGCACTCGCCGTGACAAAAGGAAAATTACAATTTAAACTAAAGCGGCGATCGTGTCTTATAAAACATGCAACGGCGATAAATCGATGATGAAAAGTTTTCACTGCTCAGTTTGCACTGAGAAAATTTTACGTACTACGTATAAAATTGATGTTCAGATAAAAGAATACACTGAGAACAAAGTGACAGAAAAAATTACTGGTTTTAACTGTATATCCATCCTTCAGTAAAAAATCACTGATGTTTAAAAGCAAAGACACGAGTTTTAAATGTTGTATTTATAAATGAAATAGAAATTTTTCCTTTCAAAAAAATCGGTAATTTTTACTGAAAGATGGATATATATATGAAACACAGTTAAAGATAGTAATCTTTTCAGTTAAAAAGAGTGTGATTGTATTAAACACCCCAAAATCAACGTATATGTGAACATATATGTAGCATACGTGTCCCATACATGTAACATATATGTTATACCATGTAAAAATCAACATATATGTGGTTTATATGGGGTATATATGCAGCATATATGAGATATACATCAGGCATATATGCGGCTTATATGGGGGCCATACATAGGGTATATATGCAACTTGTATGGACCATATATGGAGTAAATATACGACACATAAGGCAAAAATACTGTGGTACAATATGGTACCATATAGCCATGCATTAAACAACTTTTTTTCTGGCTCAACTCTGGCATTGACCTTATGAAATTGTCTTATACCCAGTTATATTCTGTTTTTGTTAATAACCAAACATTTTGATTGAATTATTAAAACGTTTGTTGATCCAACAAAACTGTTCTCTCCACGTATACCCTGAATATTATTATGGCAATTTGTCATTCATTTCTGCTATAAACACTTGTTTCCTTTTATGTTTCAGGTATGTCTCTGGATGAATCGAGACGTTCCCAAAGGCCGTACAGATATGGCATGGTTCTGCTGTGCGTCGGTGCATTAATCAACTGGTTGGGCTTGGCCGAAAATTGTGTCGAACCGGTGCGATACGTCGGAGTGGCCTGTATTGTCGCAGGAGCGCTCCTTATTTGCGCAGCGATGTGCTGCTGGCTGCATTCGCCCCCGATCAGAACGGTTGCACAGTCGCAACACAACAATAATAATAATCACGTTCTCACTGCCCAGGTATGTATGCTAAAAATAATATTCGTATGGATTAATGTTAGATGCATTAAAGCTGATAGGCATTATCCTTTTTGGATATGAAAAAACATATTTCGCGTCGAATTTGGGGAATAATTATTGTACATGGGGGAATATCATGTAAATGGAAATAACATTGGGAATATCATAAATTACTGTATTTTGTGGTGATTAAAAGATATATTGGAAAAGTAATTATTTTTACTATAAATAATAGTAATGTTTAAGAAATAGTAAAAGTTGTGCTTACTATTAGCACTTTTATTTTTTTATAATAGTAAAAATGTTCACTTTTCAGATATATACTTCAGTTAATATAAAATGTTTTAAATTTTACCACCACCTTTTTTAAGCTTGTTTAATTTTCTATTATATTTTGAGAAATTTCATAATGAATATTAAAATTCTGTATGTTAGCCATCAAATTTTAAAACTATAATTCTACAATTTTTTCAAATGAAACAATATATGTATATATGCATAAATCTGGGCTATTTTTATAATTAATTATTACAAAAATGGTTAATAGATAAAGTATCATTTTTATTGTAATGGATCGTACAAACTTGTGCAATTTAAGCTGTACGTTAAATATCACAAGAAGATCGACCCTGTGTAGGAAAAATGATATTGTAAATTTGAACTTTCAATATAAACCAATACACGTTTTTTTTTTTGTTGGCACAGATTGTAAAGGCTTTTAGCGTACAATTATGTTGAAGGTGTTAGATTTAGAACAAAATCGTGTCATATTGTGTCACGTATTTCAAAAACTTCAATAACATCGCATTTTAACTTCTCAGATTGAAAGAAGAATCATGAAGTTAATTTTAATTATGAACTATTATCAATTGTTTATAATAATAGAATAATGTTGAAATCGTGATAAGAATTTCATGATTGATCGACAATTAGTGCTATTTCATGAAGCGGTTAGAATATTGAATGCATTTCGAATAGTTGGTATAATAATACATGATTATCAAATCAATAAAAGACGTTATGCACGCACGAACAGGAGTTATACACATCATTACGGTTTAAAACGAGAACGTGTGTCCATTTTTCTCTTTAATTTTATTTTTCATTTTTCCTAATAATCGCGCAAATTTCACAAAGAATATGTTTATATTGCTTTCTGCTTGTTAGTTTCCGCCCTAGGAGGAAAAACGTCTAAAATCAGCTGATTTTCTTTTTCTAAACAGAACTTTATTTCATGTTAAAAGAATCACCCAAACTTAAATTTACTTAGAGTATAATGAAAAAGGAATTTAAAAGATTAATATTAAAAAATTTTAAAATGCACGAATATATTTTGAGGGTTGATAATTTTTAAATAATGTATTAACAAGAACAGCCTTCATTTTTAATTGCACGTCGTGTTAAGCGAATTAGAGCATTTCGTAGACGTTCCGTTTGAGTAGTTCGAAATATTTGTGGAATGTCCGTGGTAAGTTTGTTAAAGCATGGTAAAGCAAACATTTGTATACGCGATTTCCATTCATTATATGAACAAAACGAAAATCTTTTTATAACAATAATAAATTATTGTTACAAAGCGTGGATTTATGCAAAGAATACAAAAATTACCGTATAATATAGTAATAAAAACTTCAAGATGATAAAATAAAAAGCTGAATGAAACTCACAAACTTTTGGAAATAATATATGATTTGTTAAGGCTTTTCCGGGGTAATCCCGCATTCGCGATATAAATATTAATTTGCTAAACATCTTTTCCCCGCGCGTGCAATTTTGTTGCACATTAATAGACATTTTTTTTTTTTGTAATTAAATTTTAATCGCGTAAAAACTTACTTAGAGGCAATTAAAAGCAGCCTCCGTTAAATTGCTGGTTAAGCAAAAAGTATTGGTTAATTTACGGCCTATAATTAACTGTTCATGGGATATTAATTTTTCTATTCAAATTTAATGCAACCGTTCGTAAAAGTTTAATGACGCCAAAAATTGCAGCAATTAACGGGAAAATTGGTTTTTAATTAGAGCAATATATCATTGTTATAAGTGAATGAACAAAAAAGTATTTGATAATTCAAGAACCAGTGCACGTCGAGTTTCAGAAATACCTGGAGTCTTATTTATATAACAATATTAATATACATATATATATAATTTATATTATAATTTATATTATTATATAAAAATAAAACATTATGTTACTTTTGATAAATATCAAACAATAATAATAATAATAATAATCATAATCATAATGATAATAATAATGATAATAGTAATATGTTATTAACAATAATCAAGAGTAATAATTTAGGAATTTTAAAGAGTTCTTTCCCAACTAAATGAAACAAAATTTCCGGCGTTACAGATTGACGACCCTATACACGTGATTTCCATTGAGGAACCACCGAACGGAGCAATGCAGAAACCGCCAGACTACGAAGCTGTGACAGATGCGCCGCCAAGTTATGATGATGCTATCAAGCTGAACCCAGGTCAATTGGCCAGGCAAAGTAATAATAGTTCGCCAGAATTATCCGAGGAACGTAGGATATCGTCGGCGAACATCGCCATTGTGCCTCTGCAGGCGACTGCCACGCCACCCCCACCTTATGCAAGGTTTGCCAAATTTTTTTCTTCTTTTTTTTCGCAGTCTGCCACCCTTTAAACTGTCACTCTTCGAGGTGACAATCACGGAATTAGGGTGTATTCATTTGATAAATTATTTAATATCAAAGAATTAACATTAAACAATAACAAAATAATATGCAATATAATGCAATTTTTCAAATCAATGAGGGATTATTATTAAAATACAAATCACAATACTTTTTCCATTAATTAAATGCAACTAACAATTTTAGATTGAAGAAGTACCAGCAACCCTGGTAAAAATGAAACATATGGTCCACATATGATCATATATGGTTGATATGTGACAATAATTGATATAATATTCTAGCCATATATGCTTTCAATAATTTCCTTATATTGAAATAAATTATTACCATATATCAACCATATATGAATTAAGAAAAAACATATATGTCCAGATGCTTTATTTTTACTAGGAAATAACAAAAAATTCCAGAATTGTAAATAATAATGTTGATAATAAGATTCTTTGTCCGCAGGTGAAAATGTATTTCGCGGGGCACAGTAGTTCCTGCGATCACTCCTTAAGAAGACTGGTTCCTTTTACGGAAGTTAAAAAACGCGACTTACGAAGTGATCATATTCATAACGGTTGCAAAACGATTTCAGCAACGACGCAGCGACCTTTAGATTTGAAAATCTAATGCCTTAATTCAACTCACTTCGTCATTCAAATACTCATGAATTTCGATGAATGGAGGACGAAGTTGAAGAGGAAGCGGAAGCATCGAAATCCCTAGTCTCTAGTCAGTCTGCGAAAAAACGACTGAGCTGCACAAGATTTCCTCTTTTTTTTTTTTTTCTTTTATTTTGTTTAAACAAGAAAAGAACAATAAACTTATAATATTACGTTCCCAAATAAAAATGAAGCATACATGGTCCACATATGTATTAACAATATGTAAGAAAATTAAAAACTAATTTATGGACACGCATGTTTTTTTCTCCATTTGTGGCAATAATTGATATAATATGCTAACCATGTATGGTTTCAATAATTTCTTTATATTGAAACCAATTATTACTGATATTATTATCAATTATATATGGTCATATATGAATTAAGGAAAAACATTCAAGTTTCATTTTTATTAGGGTTAATATAAAACCGCCGGTATAATTGATAAGTTATAACGAATTTTAATAGCGTTTGTATTATAAAGGTGTACACAAATTAAAATGTGCGCACATTTTTCTTTGAATCAAACATCATGGTATCTTTCGTTCTAATTGGCTAAGATAATTAAGTATAACCATTCGCAAACAATGGGCTAAGTTCGCAAACAAATTCATAGTCAAAAGCCATCCGGTGAGTCGAATTTGAATTAAAGCTGTGATAGAAAATTTAACAAATAATACTTTTCTGTTTGACAAAAATTACAGTTCAAACTACCGGACGACTTTGGACCATGCGTCGCGATGCGAGTAGTCAGATAGGTGTGCAACAAAATGAAATGCGTCTTCATTCCATTTGAGGATCTCGGTACGATTTTCTACCAACACGCTCAAGCAAATCCATTAAATTCGTCATTGTTACCCGCATTCATGTAAATACTGTACATTATTGTTAAATACCAATCAAATAATTGATTCGCTTTTTTTTTCTTAATTATTTATCGTAAGTTAAACGTTTTTGTTTTATTTCTTTTCACAATTAATCACTGTTAATTTTTTATCAACGATTATTGATGCGAGAGTGCATTTCGAGTGACAACTTGTTTGTTTGACATGAGTCAAATATTAAACTTCATCGATAAGGATTTATTTGGTGTAAAGACTTGTAGAAATTTCGTTATTCAATAGAGCACTGAAAGTTTATATTAAATCCCCGCCAAAATAGAAATTTGTTTTAATAGCGTTTACTACTGCTCAAGAAATGTACGAAAAGCGAGTAAATTGTTTAAAATTTACCACATTGTTCCATCAATCTTTGGATATACTCGGAAAAGGAAAAGAAAAATATAAGTTCTATATATATACATTTATGAACAATCAAATTATAATCAAATAGTTTTGTATTCACATGACATTTTATTAATGTAAACATTTTATGAACGGAAAACAGATTTATCACGTGTTAAACATAAATGCGTTACAAAAAGCACTGAAATAAACTGTAGATTTGTTATTATATTAATACTTCATCTGCTCTCCTCGATACCTCTGAAATAAACCGAATGTAAATGTCTGATAACGTGCCCCGATCCTTCTTTAATTAGGCTTTTGCAGTTGTGATGCTTTTAAAAATGATATTGTAATTGGTGCAAGTTATTTTTATTTTCGAATTATATACGGGATTCATTGTTTTTGAAACTTAAAAGTTTGATCGATTATATTTTAAAGTGCTTATTCATTAATTAATTTTTTTTTACAAATGTACGTTTTTATTCGTTTAATTCTATCATTACTTTTGTAATTGTAAAGACGCGTTGACGATGGTAAAGTTGTATGTAGAGCTGACAGATAGTTATTATAATTGGTATGCTTAAAGAAATATCTGAATGATTTATAAAATGAATTGATAAAAGATATACTAAAAATTACTAAAAGTTGAAAGGAATAAACTCGGGGTCCATATCCAAGCATTGTTGCAAAAGCTGGTAAATTTTAAACGAATCTTTCTTTTCGTTGTAGCTAACAAACGCTCGGCCATAATTCGAAAGTAATGCAATTTTAATAAACCGAACTTGTTATAATGATGCAAGCAAGTTTGTTAATGACTGCTAGAGGTCGAACACAGTGCGACCATTGTAGTTATCTCTGAATTGTTATTTATTCAATCGGTGTGATCGATTAATTAATTCAGTAATTAATTTGTAAGGAAAATTTGTTAACGTAATGACATCGGTAACGCATAACGCACATTCTGTCTTCAAAAGTATTATTATTGCGTTAAGAATTGTAGAGTGTTTTAACCCGACTTTTGCGTTGTGCGTTTCCGAATATCGCAATGTATCCCCTTGATTGTGATACAGATTGCATAGATTATATTTTTCAAGTATAAATAAACATGTGTCAACGAATGCGTGCGATAAAGTGAAAATTCTTGGTAAATGATGTATTGGTAAATGCGACGATAAATCGCTGACTGTACTTTTAAATGAAGATAATAACATTATTATACAATCAATCTTTTTATAACGAAGCATGCAATATATATATTTGTGAAATGTACATTTCGAGGACCTAACAATTTTTGTTTAGTAAATTTTAGGGATATTTTGCTTTTGTCCTCAAAATGGGAACGCTCCTAGTCCGAGTCGTTACCCTATCACCACACAATATTATTTAATATTATATAATATTTTATAAACATTCCTAGAATATTAAAGTGGTATTAAAATAATATTCTTAGAATAATAAAAATTAAAAATTAATAGAAATTAAGAGAGCGTCACCGAAATATACGGTTCACAGGACTATATATATGTAAAATATAGGAAATCAATTTTGTCATTTATTGTTACAGTGATGTTACTTTAATTTTAAACTTAATATTAAGACTCACAAGTTGCCAAAAATAACGTTTCTGTTTTCCGACAGAAATCTCCTATCGAATTATCAAGTCTACTTGCATATTCACGAAAAGCGTGAAAATACTTCTATGGCATTCTTTACCTGTACGAGGAAACACGCAGTCCTATCGAATCATTTATTTTTTTCAATTATGTTTAATTTTCACAATTTTAGGATACTATTCAGGGCAATCTAATAAGGCACAGTGATATCACAGCTGTGTTACAAGCGAATCACTTAATACACTCGTATGACACAAGTGATTAACTGTTTCTAACCCAGTGTGACATTACAATGACGTTATACATATGAAAATAAAAAAAAAAACATTTACCATTAAAACTTTTACTCATCACACGCCTGCAGCTTTTAATTTACCACTCAGACACGTTATTTCGTCGGTCACTGTCACACAAGTCCCAAGAGTATCAGCATCTGGAAATAAGTTGAAACTAAAAACATCACAGAGTATTGAGAGGAGAATATGACCTCTTCTAGTTATTCAGTTGTTTTAACTCCTATTTCAGTTATTTAACTGAACGATCAGTAAAAATAGTTATTATATACATTTACCTGATTTTAAGTTGTATTAACTATTTATTTTTTTCTCAATTTGCAATGGTTAATACAAAATAAATGGATGTTACTTATCAACTTAAATTATTATTCGCAATAAAAATGTACATTTCAAAGTCTGTAATCATCTTTTCATTTAGTTATTATTATCGAGTGTTTATTAATTAAAAAAAATAGTTTTATAATATTATGTGCGTTTATTATTATTAAAATAAAGTAATTGTATATTTTAATTCATTAAAACAATTTCTATACGAATTAGTTAATCATTTTGATGTCAACCTATTCCATTTGTAAAAAGGAAAAATCAAAGTGAAGTTACAGTTGTTATTGAAAATGCGCACGCATCTGCTCGAAATACAAATAATTATGAATAAATGCGTCCTTTATCTTTAAGAAAAAAGATTTTTCCAGCGAAAAAACGTATTAAATAAAAGAATTGTAAATTTTCATTTTTTATACAATTTTTTGGTAAAACTTGTTTAATAAAATAAAGTTGAAAATAAATAATTTAAGAATATTTTATTTTGTAATGAAAATAAATGTTAAATACATTCTCATATTTAAATAAAAATGTCATTAATAAAAATTTTAGAAATCAAATGGTTTCCCGTTAATGACCTAAGAAACCAAAGCAACACAAAACACTCAATTGTTTTGTTGTCAGTGAATTAGATCTCATTATATTCTTATTAGAAAGTATAAAACATGAATAATAAATTTATTATTTTAATTATTAATGAAATTAATAAATTTCCAGTTACAAAATTTGAGCTTTTATTACTGAAACAGACAGTCAGTAACTGAGAAGTGATTAAAATGATCACACCAGTAGAAATATTTTCTTTACATTCTTAAAAAACAAAGTTTAACGTGAAGTTGCAGTTGTTTTTCGGAAAAACAAAAAATTCATTTCAAGAATAAATGGCCATGTGTTCTAAAATCGACTGGCAAAAAATTTAATATGATGTGCGTGCGCATTTACGATTTCACTGCCAACTTCGGAGAAAACTTTACTTTTTAAGAATTAATTAGTTACTATTTTGACTGATTAAATAATTCTTTATCCATACATATTGTATTATAGGGAATTTGCAAATGTCAACAAAGTACGACAAGAAATGTAATTTAATTTCATGAACCAATGATTGTACATACTAAGTTAATTAAAATCTATTATACAAACAATGATGGAATATATAAATTATTTACATAATATTTTATACAAAGAATTAATAAATTATTGACTATATAATCAAAAAATTAATACTTCATTTATAACATACGTTTTTGTGATTTCTACCAGAACGACACATTTTTTATAAAATTTCAATATATGTGTTGCTACTATTAGAAATCATAAATTAAATAGAATTTATTTATTTTAAGTTTATCTTATACTTTTCCGCGTTACATATTTTTATAAAATAAATTTCAAATTCATAATCCAAATTTCTTACAATGTAAAAAATGGTTTCTAAATATTAAAACTTGGTAATTAAAATGTTTAAGCGTATCGCATGATAGATATTTAAAAATAAATTCTTCAACAATTTACTTACAATAACATTTAAAATAATATTTTACAAGATTAAAACATACAAATATACAAAATAATATACATTGAAAACGTGATAAATATAAAGGAAGAAATTGATTGAACTTTAGATTTTAAAATAAAACTTCAATGTAGTATTTTACTGGCGTCAATCAATTCCGGTATCAAGCACACGTTATGCACGTTTAAACAAATTTTTCCTAACATATAAAATATTATACTCGAGAGCATAATAAAAAAAAGTAAAAAAAAACAACAACAAATGAACAAACTATCAAACTTAAGTATTTCGATTAAAACTGTGCAGCCTCATTGATTCTTTTATAGAACATCAAAAATTGATCTCATAAGGTTGCTGTCATAGAGTTAATATATACTGATTCGTTAGATAAAGTGATTTCAAATTCGACCAATATAAGTCAATTTTACTTTACTGGAAATATATTACGCAATTAACAAAAAGTAATTTATTTTCCAAATACAAAATCATATTATGAACTCGTTATTTTTTCTTTCAGAAACGAATTCCAAATATTAAGAATTAAATTAATAATAAAATATATATTTTTTAATTGAATGAGAACATCCCACCGTTATAAATATATTGACGTATCTTGCTTGAATTTGATAATTTGTATTCTAAAAACTTAATTGAAAATATCTTAACCTTATAATATATTCTTAATATTACTCCTTAATAAATAACACGAAACGTAGCAATCGATCGACAATTTCTTATTACAGTTGCAAGTTATAAATAAGCAACAAAGAGCCCTCATGTTAAATAATTTATCAGTTTCATTACCTTGGCAAAGAAAGAATATTACTCACAAAATAATTTTTGAATTTAAACATTCAAACACGAGAACTATAATAAAACTATTCTGACATATATGTAGATTCGATTATCACAATTTTAACTGGACACTAGATTAAATATCGATGAAATATTAAATTCAAACGGTTGACTTTTAACATTACTATCAGAGATATCAGATAACGACTGGAAATAATTTTTCTAATATAGAAATTATTTACAATTAAAATCTACATCACTTTTATTTCTTTCACAGTTGCCATGATTTGAAACATATCACTATTCAAAGGATGCACATTATTAAATTAATATACAAAAAGCTGTGTTCAAAGCAAATCTGTACACCTTTGAACTGAACTTTAGCGAAGCCTCTTATTATATAATTTTTAAAAACTTGACAGTAATTTCTTTAATCGCGTGTGTCTCTTATAACCAATTATTTGTCAGCCACGTTCTTGCCTTTATGCAAAATTGTATTATCCGCACTGGTAGCAGCACACTCATCCATGCCCTTTACTTCTTCAGCTTTGATACCCGTTGGCGAATCCTTTTCTTCGGCGATTCGTGGTAACTGCGTGGAATTCGGTATACTAACGTTCGCAATGTTTATGGATATACCGTGGCTGAGTTTCGAGTTGGACTTTTGCTCGTTAGGAGGCTTTTTATCATTCTTTTTGTCCACGTCCGCGGATTCTTTCACAACCTCACCAATATCTTCCACGACTTCGGAATGAGTTGTTTGAGCGATTGTAACTCTCGGAGTAACTTTAACGAGTGTGTTAGCCAGTGGTGAAATAGAAGTCTTCGCTTCGGCTGAACGCGGATGTAAACGGTCGGGACTAAGAGCTCGACGCAATAATGGTGAACCTGGTTCTGCCGATTTAGGCCGATTGTAACTCTTTTTCTGGCTGTTTGGAGTTGAAAGAGAAACTCCTGCAATTTAAAACATGCTCGTTAAAATTTTTCATTCGAGTTTTTAAATTTACCTTTACTAACAATTTAATTACTTTATTAGAACGAATTATTTTATCATACCAAACTTAATATCGGTTTTTTATTTAAGAATATGATTATTAAATTAATATAAAATATGTTAACGTTTGTCATTATTTTTGTTTTATTGTGCAGTAATTTCATTGATACTAAAGATACCGTTACAGACATTACGTACTTAGAAACCAGACATGAAAAATATACCTGGACTGTACGACTGAGTAGTGTTGGAGCTGCCAGGTTGATGTCCTGTTGGGAAAGCCAACGGACTGGGACTGCGTGTCGGACTTGCTGGGATGGGTGAAGGACTAGGCGTTCGCGCCAACGGTGACAGCGGTATGTGACCAACGGATTTCCGGCGATTGGGAGAATGAATATTCTTCGCAGCAGTGTGCAGTTTGTGCTTTAAGCCGTGCAGAGTGCTCGGTCTCTGGTAATGCGATTGATTTGAAATGGTACCGATTGAAGTACTGGAACTTGGCGACGAAGAATTTGGACTCGAGCACGAGCTCGAATTGCTGGTCGAGTGATACGTGTCGGTACTAGATCGACTCACCGGCGGGGACGGATTACATACTGATTTGGAGGGGCCAGCAAAGTACGACGACGATTCCTGCTGCGGTGGCAGGGATCGTGTAAACGATTGAAACGATCGACTCGGAGTCACCATTGACGGTGAACAAATCCCAGCTGCCATCTACAATAATATTATAGTTAATTTTATCTAATAAGAATCAGGCCTGCGACACTCGTTTAAAATCATGGAACCTTTAATGGTTAAAATCTGTGGATGGCGCAAGCATCTTTAAGACCGAATATATATATATATATATATTTTCAAAGTATAAGGCTCGGTTTTATATTTCTTATTTACAACATTTATTAAAAATTGATTAAGAAAAATTAAATTATTTGGCCATAAAGATGGCCTATCACATATGATTTTGCCTGAATTCACCATTAGAGTAGTTAACGCTAAAGGGTACGAAGTGTCATAGGCCTAATAAGAACATACAAGTATTCCACACAGAAAATCATTTATAATTATTTATAAACAATTGTAGTGAATCACTCCATTATGATTATTATATCTTTCATAAATACACTCGACTTCCACATATTTGCTTTTCCGGTGCAGAAGGTTACTATGCAACTGCAATACGCGATTTCATTGTTTTAAATCTTATTCACATTTAGCGGGTTTTGTGTTTTTTTTTTATTGGTCAGATTTCAGCAGTGTGGGAGAGAAAATAAGTGAAAAGCAAATTTGGAAAAGTCGAATGTATATTATATTTATTGTTACTACATTATAAAAGATTATTCATTGGATTATTTATTGTTTAATGTTTAAAATATTAAATGTGAGTGTTTATTTTTATTTCATAAGCAATGCATGTTTGTGTAAATATATTTGCCTGAAAATTATAAGCAAACGCTTTAAATAATATTAAATGAAGTAAAACAAATTATTGTGACGGAACTAATGATTAATAAAACAATATGTATGAAATCATACCATAAGTGGAGGTTTGCTATCACTAGGTAGAATAGGTGCTGACAAAGGACAACTGACATTTAACGGCTGCAATATAAAAATAAATTGTGCTTAGCACTACTTGTATATATACATGCAGACTGATTTTATGCGAACGAAAGAAGCACAAGTTTTTAAATTTGTAAACAAAAGTGAAAGCATGTTTAAATATAAGCATTATATAAATAACTTCATTTATAATAACACGAATAATAATACCAATAATAATAATAAATTATAAAAAAAATTCTTTGCTTGCTGAGGAGATTAAAATGCTATAGCTAATAATCCTCCAACAGCAATATTTTCCCCCTTGTATGTGGAATCCACACTACGTGATACTTTTTTTAAGAGTGTATAGAAAAATTTAAAATTTCTATTCTATTTTGAACCGTGAAATCTATCGCGTATGTTATAAAATATTCTGTAACTATTTGACAAAATTGAAGATGAAATTAAATACGATTCAAAAGCATTACCTGTTGCATCTCAACACTAGCTCGTTTAGAACTAATCTTGCGAAACAGTGAAGTTTTTCGTTTCTTGTCAGAATGATCGCGCTTTTGTTTACGTTGTTTATGCAGTGTACGTCGTGCCATTTTACTTTGCGCTGGTTCGCGCTTTCGTCCACCAGTTTTAATGCTGGTATTCTCTAAAGGAGTACTTCTTAATGTTATATGATCACCGCCGCTTAACATAAGTTGTAAAACTTGTATATGGTACAGGCCTTGCACTGGTTCGCCATTTATATGTGTGATTAAATCACCAGGTCGTAAACCAGCTTCAAATGCAGGGCTGGACTGATTTACTGCCTATAATAAAATTATTTGAATTCAAATTAAATTATTAACATTATATTAAAATTATAACATATAGCATACATTTTATAGTAATAAAATAATTATTAAAATTGTTCATATAAATCAGTTTTTCTGTATTAATAAATTAGTTAATCTGTTGACTATATTAATAGTACTTGTACACCCAGTCTCATCAAAAGCTGGACGACTCACCTGCTTTATAAGTCAGTATAAATTGCAAAGCATTAGGATTGAAATAGAAACAGCAAAACATTTACATTCTTTTCCAATGAATGAAATTATGCCTTCTCGTGTGCTTTCATTTATTGATATCAATATTTTTGTTAATAAATTTTCAACATATTTTATTGATTATTTATCAATTGATAAATATATCAACAATAAAAACAAATATCGATTTAAACATAAAATATATTTATTCGATTCTTATTGAAGGTACTTAGTAGAATGGACAAAACAGAGCAATGAAATAGCGACATTTTTTAGTACGAATGATTCTGAGTGTACTAAAGGTCTCATATATATAGGACCTTTGTTTATTAATTAAAAAAGAAAATCAATTTTTTTTACTACTTTAAATTTTCAAACCTTGATAGCAAAACGTGTATTTATACAAAAAATTATTCTTCTATTTTCATAAATTATCCATGTCAAATATTCAGACAAAAATTAAAAGCTGATTTTAACTTTATTTTGTTCAAGAAAATATATTTTACCATTACTAAATGATGCATCGTGTAAAAATCTGTATCCCCAAAATAAACTCTAATGGTATGAACTGTAAATCCAAAACCATTCGGGCCCCTTCTTATAATAATCGGAGGTTTTAAGCTTGTAACTAAGGGGCTTAATTCTCGACACGGTGACGTATCACGTGACGATGCAGTTGAAGAACCTCCAGGAGATTCAATTGTTTGATTATTTTGAGAAGATTCATCTATAAGTTAAATTTATTAATATATAATATGTACACGAAACATAAAATGATGTTGGTAATTGAAATCATTAATAAACTAATATGCATACACGAAAACTCGCTGTTTGGAATTACTAATGATAATCCACTTGTTGATGCGGATTTAATCACAGAGCGAGACTTTTGCTTAGTTTGAAAAAATGGAGCATTTGTAAAAGATTCAATGGAATCTATGCTTGAGTTACGCTTATCCTCTGGAATTTCTTGATTTGCCATAGCCAGGTCCAACCTGGAATTTGAAAAAAATATTAAAAAATTAAATAATTATAAATTTGTCATGAAAATTTTAATTAATTGATTAATGTAATGTAAACAAAATTATGTGCTATTAAAATAAATACGTTTCTATTTATCCTATAAACTCTAGTGAATGAACGTTATTATATAACTATTTTAAAACGTTATATAAAAAGTCAAGTACACTCGACTCTGGATATGACGTCTCTGGCTTGAGGATTTCTTCATTCTGACCATAACATCAGCAATGACCTCAATCGAACACACGATTAACAATGTAAACTTGGAAGCAACTTCGTTATCAGATTATCTCGCGTAGAAGCGAGATATCATTAGGAAACTTTGGTTAGAGTTTTAGTTTCACAAACGAATATTATACCTAAAGTCGAGTGTACTAAAATTGTACAAAAGTATTACTTGTATTTTTGTTTATTTAGCCGAGTATGAAAAAGCAATAAATCTCTTATATTTTATAAAATTAATTATTGTAAACTATTGTTATTGAAATTTTAAAGCCTGATAGAAAAAAAATAATAAAACAATATTGATAATAATAATAATGAAAAAATGAGTGCTGCGCACGACTCACATGTGCTCATCGTCAACAGATATACTGAACCTGGGTAGCTTATCTCTCGTGTGAGTATGCTGCTTCTTTCTGTATATTTGTGGACTAACGTCGTCAGATTCGGTTTGCGATGATTCTGGTGTTGTCAAGCACAAAGTTGATTTTGGTATCGGCGTAACCTTTATACTTGATGACGAAGTCTCCGAACCAGAAGAGGTAGTGACCGGACTCGGACACGAAACCTCAGACTTATTTGATGATAATGAAGATGAGGATGTTTTGACTAAGGGCTCATTTTTAACACAAGCTTCTGACGTAGATGGACGAGAAGGAGGTGGGGTTGGCGATGGCAAAGATTTACTTTCAATCGATTGAGCCTTCTCCACTTGGTGATGCTTCACTGGTGGCGAAACGGACGAAGTCGAACTTGGAGAAAGTTGAGACTGAAATTTAATTAAAGAGGTTTTAAATTCAACTTTTTGTACTTTTTATGTACAATACTTTTATAATCATACTATTATACGAAAAAAAAATTGTCTGAATTCAAATTTACATAAAATAGAACCTAATTGAGAAACACAAATAGATATATATGTCGTTTTTATATGAAAATATTACCTGAATATTTCGATCAAAATCATTGCGGAATAATTGCTTTTTCGTAAAATCTAAGTCACTTTCTGCAATTAGCTGTGGTGGGCGTGTTTGTGAAATCTTACGCGATTGTGGTGAATATGAGGAAAACGACCCGAACAAGGGCGAATCATCGGTATCATCAGTGTCATCACCAATATCATGATTATAACGATCCATACGAGCTAAAATAAAAAAAATAGTATAAAAGCTTTAAGATTTAATCTATTATCAAAAGACAGTAGCTGAAATTAATCCGCTAAAAAAATATAATAAATTCAGTAGAGACAAAAAAATTTTCATTAAGAATAAATAAATTTATTTGCTTTTTTCCCACCCAAGACATTATAATACAAGGAAAAAAGTGTTACTATGTATAGAATTCAATATAAATTTATAACTTACTGTCAAAATAACTCGTATCTTCGTCATTTGTTAACTGAGGTACAAATTCAGCCTTCTGACGAAGTAAAGTATTCCAATTAACGCCATAAAAATAAGGATGTTCTTTAACTTCATGAGAACCTCCTGTTCCTAAACGATCTCTTGGACTTTGTTGCAACAATTCAGTAATTATATCCTTCGCTTCAATTTGCACTGGCCAATCCTCTTCCTCTGGCCATTCAATATCATCTACAATGTTTATTTAATTAACTTTTTAGTGATAATTTTTTAAAATAAAATATCTTAAAATACATAAAAATTACAATATGTAAAAAAATATTATTGAACACTTTAAGATTTTTTTATTCTTTTTAAAGCTTTGTTGAATGTTAAAAGCGGGAGAGAAAAGAAGTCAGGCTTCACAGAGATAAAAATAATGATTTCAATTACCATTAACAGTATGCGCAAATAATTCTTCAGGCGTTTCTCCAAAGAAAGGTACACAGCCAATAAGAAATTCGTAAAGTATTATGCCCATCGACCACCAGTCGACGGGTTTACCATAACCCTGTCGCAAAATAACTTCCGGAGCAATATATTCAGGTGTTCCAAAAACTTGTTTATCCGAAAATTGTCTCGTATCACGATCGATGTAACCCTCGTACAAATTAGTCGCAACTGAAAATAATTACATATATATATATATATATTACAATTAGAAATTTTCTAAAACTAAACTAGAATTCAGAACACTTCAGATACTTACGAGACATGAGACCCATTTTACTAAGACCAAAATCTGTGAGCTTGATATGACCCAGAGCAGTGATAAGTAAACTGAAAAATATAACAAATTTAATAAAGAATAAAAAATAATTAACAGCCGATATTATTAAATCGTCCTAAGTTTCCTTACTTGTCTGGTTTTAAATCGCGATGCACGATGCCATAACTGTGCAAATATTCCACAGCCAGAACTGTTTCAGCAAAATAAAATCTTGCCATGTCGGGTGGTAAGGGACCAATAGATTTAAGAAGATTCGCACAATCCCCACCCTCTACATATTCCATTACTAAGCATAAATGTTTCTAAAACAGACAGAAATGGTGAGAATTACAATTCATTGATTATTAATTCAATAAATAATGAAACTTAAAGTTGTCAAGAAAATGAATAGTTACTTTTGTCTCAAAGCTGCAGTACATAGAAACTACGAAAGGATTGTCAGTAAAGCTCATAATATCTCTTTCTGCGAAGACTTGTTCCACTTGATTTCGCAGCATGAGATTATTTTTATTTATTTTCTTCATTGCAAAGCGTAGCCTGGTAGACTTCTCCTTGACAAGGTACACTGCGCCGTAAGCTCCATTACTAATCAGTTTTAAAACTTCATAATCACTCTCGCAAGGAACACGCATTGCAATCTGATCATCATCTTTGTGCGGACTAGATGAATTTAATTGTAAATTGCTGTCGCTTGAACTTGCTGAATCTTCTAATTTATTTAAATCCTCTTGCAACTCTGCAATTCATACATTAAATTATACTTTCACGTTTAACTTGTTTTACAGAACAACATTAGACTAATAAAACGCATTAGTTTTTGTTTGTAGACTCAATAGTGAAATTCAACGTTACTAGAAAAAGTATATTAGACTATTATTTATTTGCATGATTCGAACCTGAAATGGGATCTCTATTAAGAGACAACTTGCTGATGATATATTGTGGAATATCAGTTGTAATTCCAGCTGTAATTTTTGCTTGTCCTTCGGCTTGCTCTAACAAATGATAAAATTCTTCCGGATCGAATTCTAAGCATTCCAGAAGTCGTGCTGGACGTGATATAATTAGCAGCAATTTTTGAACAAGACCTCTTAATCGAGCGGCTGCTTCAAGAGACTTATCCTTTGTCTAAAACAAAATGAAATATATGAGTCACACAATAAACATAAAACAATTAATATTTTTCTTCATAAACTCGCGTTTAAAATATAATATTCAAAAATAATAAAATTACACGAATTATCGAGAATCATTAAATTAAATTAATAACTTATTTAGAGAGTTTAAGTTATGAATTTCATTTATGTATTTTTAAATAGTGAAAAAAAATTATTTTAACTGTACTTTCTACTTTATTAATAGATAAGGTAGGTATTGATATTGCTAGATTATTTTCCAGATTATGAAAATCGACTAAAATAAATGTCAAGAAATTTTTACAATTATTATGTACACTTTAAGTATTATTTCATATTATTAGAACATACTATTTAATGCAATTTTAATTTATAAACTTTACTTGTTATGGTAAAAACAGTGGCTTTATTGAGTTAAAAATAAACTTGACATTGAGAGAAAAATAGTTCAAGAAAATAAACTGTATTATAGAATATTTTAAAAAGTTAGTCCATTTTGAATATTTAAATATTAATTCTGTTTAAGTATCTAAAAAACATGTGGCTGACCTCTGCGAGCAAATGTTCCAAGTTTTCACTCATTTCGAAAAAGTATCGCGATGTAATTAATTTTTCACGCGATTTTTGCAGACAATCACGCGCCACTTCAATGACCTGATGGTGCACAAAACGAAGAATAGGTAACGAATCTTGCGCCATATGAGTGACTATTTCATATTCATCAATCTCTTTATTTTCGTTAATGAAGTTCGTTAGACGTTCCTCCATTTGTTGTGTTGCCTGCAAATAGAAATTGAGAATAAAAATATGTGAAGTGAAAAATAGTGCAAAAGTTTAAAAGATATTGTATACTGTATTCTGAAAACTGAGCTATAATATAATGATCAAAATAATTCAATTAATCGAAATTTAATATAAAAAATGCAAGATATGACAAATATTTTTTATATCAAAACACACAAATGTACTTATGAATATATAATTTAATCTTTCATTATTATAGTTATAAAACTCAAACATGATAATCAATAAACTGCTATATTTCATAATTCTCTATAATAAACATAATTAATTTATTAACTTGAAGTAGATTTTTCATTTATTTATAGAATCAATCTGTTTAGTTGAAAGTAAATTAAATTAAAATAATACTTTGATACTGAACAATCAATATTCCGTTAAAGTTTACTACAAGTTTAATAATGTTTACTGAATAAATTGGCACAGTTTAACTTTTTGACTGTATATAGCAATTTTCTTTTCTTTCTTTCTTTTCTAACTTTCTAACTTTCCATATTGTAAATATAAATAATATTACTTAATGGGATTAAAATATGAAACATTTTCAAGATAAAACAACTTAAAAAATCTTTACGTTTTTGATTTTTAAGTGAATAAAGAGCTGTTTAAAGCAAAAATAAAAACAACAACAAAACATTGTTATGGTCTTTATTACATTAATTTGACCTATTGCGTGTTATCAAGCAATATTGAATAGAAAGACTATTTAGAAATAGATCATTAAAAATTTAAATCTAATAAGTATTAAAGAATAAAAACTTAAATTAATTTAATTTTAAAAATAAAAAGAATAAGAAAATATTACCTTTGGGAAACGTTCCTTGTACAAAGTGTTCATCATTACAATTTCGTTATCAAGTACAGGAGACCTACTAGGACTACTGCAAGTTTAAAGAAAAAAATACATGAACTTGTTTCATTTAATTATTTAGATATGTAAACTGAGAGAAAACAGTCACATTTATTACACTAATCTTGCATTGGTTACAATTTCACTGGTTTGAATAATTAGTAATTTCGTTAATGTAACCAGAGTTATAGTTCTCGACACTAAGTGATAAATTAATTTGATTAATTAACATTTACAGTGATTTTTTGTTAACACTAACATTTAGTTATTTCACCTAGACAATATAGTTTAAACATCTAAGGAGAAGTTATCATGCGCCTCTTTTAAGGACAATAAACAGTAGTCACATTATAAGGACTATTATAAATGTATCTAGTACCTCTGCTATTCATGAAAAATAACTAAAGTATTCTAGCCACTAACATCATCGTTTTCTCTCAGTGTAATTACTACAAATTCTGGAAACAATCATTAAATACCTTAAACTTCTAGAACGTGGACGGTGCATAGGAGATCTACGACCCTCTTCGTCCAAATTTAATGACGCAGGAATTCCAGACAGGTTGGTGCCTGGAAATCCTGGATGTGATGAACAAGGAGTTCCAGGTTTCGAGAAATGACAAGATAACATGCGTAGTTCGTCTTTCGTAGGTATATTGGGGAGTTGATGTAATCTTTCTTGACTCGAACACTGTGACTGTAAAATTTAAAAAATTACAAATGTTAATTGCTCGTGAAAGTATTAATTAGTTACAATTTTCTTGAATTATCAAGTAATCGACTCTAAGAAATTATATGCTTTTTAAGTAAGTTTGCTTACTGATACATTGCTCGATCCTGGAGTTGTTCCATAACCACTCGAAGGAAGGCTAGCTACAGACCAACGCCTACCATCAGCAGATCCAGTGATTCCACCACTTATCCTTAATATGATAATAAATAATAATTAAGTTAATTAATCCAAAATAGAAATACAATAAGAAAAATATCATCAAATAAATTTAATAAGATTTGAATGAAGTACTCTCTTTTGCAATTCAAGGTACTGAGAATATATAAGTTTTAACATTCAAATATCCAATTGAATAAAAATGTCAGAGATATAAACTTCGAATTACCGTTTAATTGGCACAAACGCAAAATGTGGACTGGATGACATCCTTGGGCTTTCCAAAGGACTCCCAAAAACTGGGACGAATGCTAAAAAAACGAAATAATGTAATGTAATTTGACTTAAATAACACGATTTAAACATTTTTCAATTCAACTTTGATTAAGTGAAATATCTGTTACATAAAAAGAAGGTTTATTTAAAAGAAAGTTCATTTTTTAACTTTTCTTTGATCATATAAAAATTGCATTATTTTTCGTTTAAATTAATTCATTGTTTTCGTTAAATTAATCACCCAATTTGTATTATATAAAATTTAGTAATAATGCAACATGCAAGCAAACACTCAACATTATTTTATCATATTTCTTTATGATAAATATTTCATTTATATATTTAGCTCTAAACGTAAAATTAGATTATTTGAGTTATCAAATACTTTAACTGAATAACATATATATTTTTAAAATATACACAGTAAAGTGTTTTACTTCATTGTAGTGATGAATTTCATTGAGAAAAATATGGCCCAAAATACATCTGTTTTTAGTTTTGTTTTAGATATATGTTAACCCTTGATTATATATTACTGTTTTTAAAAGCAAAGGCGCCAGTTTTAAACGTTACGTTTACACTTGAAACAAAAATGTTTCATTCTTAAAAAACACCAATTTTTATTAAAAAACTGACAAGTACCTGAAACAAACTTAAAAACAACAATATTATCAGTCATAATTTTCTCAGCGTATACATCGCAACACTCGTCTATGCATTCTGCATGAACTAACAAGCATAATTTGGAAAATTTCCGCCGTAAAGTTGCGTGATTACGCAGCGCAACTATTTTAGTATGATTTTTGTGTACAACCGCCTACGAAAACTCAGACCGAAGAGCCAACGCGATATGTCATCGGCAACACCTTGATTCTAGCATCAAAAATATAGATAAAAAAGAAGCTAGATCAACTATCTCAGGGTCTTCCGTAAAATAAATAGCCGCACAATATCAAACATTGGTATGGAACTGATGAACGAAACGTTTTTAAAATTGAGCGCATAAAAAAAACAATGTTTGTTAATATTTGGTAGATCAAATTATTGAATTAAAAACAATAATATTGTTTATTTACATCCAAAGGACACAAGAATTGGATGTAAACACAAAACAGAACACAGTTTGTTTACATTTTGTTATTTGAGAAAATTTCATTTTTCAGTGCCGTTCTCATCGAAAAATCATCTTTAAGATGAAGTGTCACTCGTTGGCCAACTCAGAATGAAAATAACCTCCTTAAGATTACATATCTTTAAATATATTATAAAATAAAAATAATATTTAAGAAAAACGCAACGTCTTACAAAAATTACATATATTTAGAATTTGTTAAATTAGTCTTTATGTGTAGCAACTCTTCTCGGAAGGCTTATCTTTTGGAAATGATTTCACCAACCATTTAGATGTTAGGATCAAATCTATTTCCAAAAGAGTTTCCACAAGACTCTTCTGAGAAGAGTTGCAATACGTAAAAACTAATTTAAAACATTCTAAATATATGTATTTATAAGGAAATTATATTCATTCTGAGTTAGCCATCGAGTGACATTTCACCTTAAAAAATAACAACTTCGTTCGAGGCGTATGAATTTAAATTCCATCATATTGTTCTAGGTATATGAATTTGTCAGAAAACATTGAATTATAATATCATGTTTAATGTTCTTTATTTGAATTTCTTGTTGTTGTTTATTGCTTCAGAATGAATTGCCAGTTGCAAAATACCATAATAAATGATACTTAAGAATACAAGTATCAATCAATGTAAAAATATTGATTTGTTTTCCCCGCGTATGTTTAATTTACTATTTATAGCCCTGAACGCAATAAATTAACATTAAAAATATATACGCGTCATTATAAAATCATATTATAGTGCTGAAAAATTTAACGCTTTTAAGAAACAAAATGTAAACAAACTTTGTTCTTGTTTTGTATTTACATCCATTTGCGTGTTCTTTGAATGTACATAAATAATATTATTGTTTTTGTTGTATTAATTAGATCTTCCAAATATTTACAAACATTGATTTTCTATATGCTTAATTTTAATAACGTTTCGTTCTTCAATTCCATAAACATATTATACCATTTTGTATCTAAAATAAAAACTAATATTCAAATAATACCAAAAAATACTTGAACATAATTTAGTTTGAAGTATGCTAACCATTGCATTTGTATCATTGCATATCATATCAGTGTATATCAGATTAAAAACATCAGCGTTTTATTATTGCCGTTTTTTTTTATATTTCCTTATATTAATGATAATACTTAATGCCTATTACGACACATTAGTTACTATACCATATAATTAATCATTAGTGGTATATTTTATATACATATTATATTACTAATCCACACAATTATTCAATAAAAACTATATGTCAATGGATAAACTTGGGGTTCACGTATTTTTTCCCCCAGATTGTAATAATAATTATAATAATAAAAATTATATTTGGAAAGTATGTTGTTATTAAAAAGATGTAATTTTATTTTTATTGCACTGTCTGTATACGTTCGTAAAAGGCTGTTAATAAAAGTTCAATAGCTTTAAAGTACATTGCTCGATAAAAACTAATATCAAATGTTAAGTAATCAGAAAAATGGGTATTGTGATACCTATTTTATAGCGATAATTATCTTTGCAATTAGATTTACTGCACGTAGAAATCATAATTTCCGGATGATATTGACACGGCCATTCATGAAACTGGCATAGATCATACGTGCAATCATCTGCCAAAAGTATTGAGAAACTCAGTCTCCTATATAAAGATGCGCATATTTTTCAAGGTTCGAATACTGGTATGGAGTGTGCCGCACCAATTTTGGCACGGCATACGTCCTTTCTCATTTGGATAAGAAAACTACATTTCATTGCGAGCTCAATAAAGGTGCAATTTATATTATTACAAAGGATAATGCGGGATCATAAAGATATAATTCAGCTGGTAAGCGAAAATACCACTATATTGAGACGTTACAAGGAGTTAAAGAATGAACAGAATGATGATAGGAAGAGCGCGAAAGGAAAAGATGTAGACTGCAATGGAAGGTTGATTTTTCCTTTGCCTTACAAGAGACACAATTTGTATAATTATACCGACATGTTAGCATACGGAGCACGTATCTTTCTTTTTTTATTCAGCATTATATCAAATTCAGCTTGACATCTATAATAAATAATGCAATAGCTCTGACAATTAAAGAATAACACTTATTTTATTTTTCAAACATTTGTCCGACCATTAAATTGTTGGACAACAGACAAAATATAAAACAAAATCAGTTATATAATGACTTTTATTGTGACCATTTTCAAAACCTGGTTAATGAGATGTTAAACAATTGTTCTAAATTTATTTGTAACCATTTATCTAGAAATTTGTCAAGTTTCTAGCCTTGTACAATTTGATAATAAATGATATACATTTATGGTTCAATGGCATTACGTGGCTCCTAAATATTTATTTTATATAATAAAAGACATAAACGATCATTTGTATTGTACTTTTATATGCATAAATAATGTAATTAACAGAATTGAAAGTTTAGAACTAGTTTATGCAGACAAAAACTTTACTGGCCAACATTGTTATAAAGTGTAGACATTTTTGTTACACTTTTTTTGTCTTTTTTTCAAATTAGGTTTCTCTGTTAATTAATGAATTATATATATCTACTTATGACTTACCTGATAAGGGTGAATTGCATCGCGGTAAAGTTGGCGAGGTCGTCGAAATGAAAGACTTACGGTGCATCGTTTTTGCGGTCCGACGGGGAACATTAAAATCACGCTGTAACATTATTTATTATTATTTTGTAATAATGTAATATAACATTACTTTAACGTATGAACGAGCAAAATAAAATTTAAGAAAATGTATTGTATTTACCATATTAACTGATAAAGACGGTGCTGATTTACCAATTGCGGAATTTCGCATTTTTACTAAGTTCGAAACTTCTCCGCTAACTGCAAAGTGAAACAAAACAGTCAATGAAACATAAAAACCATTTGTTCTGCAATACATTCAGATATAAACGATGATTAATTGAATATCTTTTATACAGTAAACATTAGTAAAAATGTTGTTTTTCTTAATATATACATAGTAATAATTGATTTCAATATAAGGAAATTATTAAAAGCATATTTCGCTAGATTATTATATCAATTATTGCCATATATCAATCATATATGGCCATATATATACATGTGTATAAAAAGTAGAATTCTTAACAAAAATCGTCTGAAATGTAAATTCATTTTCAATGTTTAATCTGCTTTAAATATTGCAGAATTGTAAAAACACGGTAACTATTAATAATAGACAGATTAGTAACACTTTTTTTTTGAACATTGTTTAGTTTTGCATTCAAACTTCTTTATTTCAGTGTATCATTAAGAAAGGTAAATTGATTCAACATTTACTAATAAATATAGTAATTATTAGTCAATGTCTTCTTCCGTGTATCGTTTTTGTTCAGCAAAAAAAAAGTGCGATACCTAATACAAACAGAAAAATACCATTGTATGAATAATAATATATTCGAATTTAATTCATTCATCATGTATTATTTATATGTCAATAAATCATACGAAGCAATATTGATCAAAAGAACATTAGTGTAGTGAAATTTTTATTTCTTGTTACTTCTCTTAATTTAAGTGTGAGCACTATTTTTATACTGAAAGAAATATTAGCTTAAAAAGTTGTTTACTGTATATAAATTTAAAACAAATTTTTAATTATTATGTGTCATAAATAATATTTAATACTTTGTCCCCACTTTTTGAGACAGTATTATAATTCTTAACATAACTTGTTTCTCAGTGTATGTTTTCTAAATGCAAAAAGAAATGAAAATTACCTGGTCGGACTGGAGCTTCCTTGCTTTCAACTTTAGGTATTAAGGAACGACGATGAATTTCTGTATCTTGTTTGGGCAATGAAGAGTCTTCAAAGTCATTTTGATCAAATACAAGTACTCTGGCAGAATTACCATAAGTACGTAAACGAGGCCTACTGGGTCTGCTTCGAGATTGATCCATATTGTGGTGATCCTTAAAACAAAAAAAAGGAAAAAAAAATATATTTTATGTTTTTTAGATAAACCAAAGATAGAAATACTTTATATATGTTATGAATGTCTACTATTGATTGCTATGTTAATTTGTATAACTTTAAGTAAACGTACTAAAATCTCATAAAGGAATACTTAAAAAATTGTCGATTCAATAAAATTAAATACAAATGGTGTTCAGTGCATGAAATGAATGTATTTTTCACACTGATTATGAATTTGCAAAAAAAAAAAAGTAAACCTTATAGAGTAATAGTATAAATGTCAATGTTAACAAATTTAAAAGTATTAAATTAATTTATTGCTAATTATAGTAATTAAATTACTCACATACCATTTAAAATTATATATTGACATAAATTGTAAATATAATTAAAATACATATACTAATTTTAAATTAGGTTAAATTATATACAAATAGAGTATGTACACTATCTATATATGTATATATATAAAATGAAAAGTTTTATTATATAAATAAATATATCTCATTCTGCAATATAAATATGTTGTCATAAAAATGTCATAAAAATAATTTTCCACTATTGATAAATTTATAATAATAAAAATATATCTAACAAATTTGTTTTATAATTTGAAAATTTTAAATATATCTTATAACAAAACCCTAATTAGAAATCTAATTTAAATAAAAACTATCTAGTTTTAGATATTAGATGTATAGATAATAAGGAAAAAATAAATATCTTTTTTTTATTTTCATATATACTCTTGTTAATGACAAAGATTCAAATATTAATTAATTAATCATCATAAACTGGAATAATTAGTTGATATATTTATAAGTAAATATGTAACATTTATTAATTGATAGGCTTTATTAAAGAAGCTACTGAGACAAGTAAAAAATGATAAAAAACATGAAATAAGGTAAATATATTTTATAGTAAACTAGTTTCATAACAATTATAAAATTTTTAATCTTCATAAGTAATTTTATTTTAATAATGCTCATTTATTCTTTGTGAAAGTGCAAATAAACTTAAAATATTAATTTAATATCCATTTGTTATGCGCAACTAAAAAAGGGGTCTTTTGTACCTAATTTATATTGTAATTATAAGATATTTGATATAAATAATATTAACCTCTTATATTAATAGTTTAATCTTTGATTCATTGTCATATAATATAATAATAAATAAATTTGTAATTGAAGTTAACATTTTTCAATATGTATTACTCACTTAAAAGTCCTGCTTATATGCTTGTTTATAAAAATCATACTTGGAATATAAACGTATTATAGAAAACAATGCTTTATATCATATATATGTATATAATAAATAAATAATAAAAAAAATAAAATTAATGAATTTTGTTAAACATTAATTAGTAATAAAATTAAACTTCCAATGTACAAATGTCAGCAACTAATTAAGTTATCAATTGTAAATTTGTTAATATTCTTTTGTCGTTCAAGCAACAATTTTCTATATAGATCTTGAAACACATCCTACACATCATCCAATTATTTAATTAAACAACTGCATCAAATGGAGAGCTCAAAATAACTCCAGGCATCAAAACAACATGCAAAACAAAAACTTTAAATCCATCGCATCTCTAAACAAGAAAAAAAGCAAACATATAAAAATAAAGATAATAAAATATTACTTGCAAAATGTATCCTTTTATTCGCACAATTTCCATCGCAAATAAATAATAAGCAAATATAAACATTATAAACAAAAGATGTCGCTTCAATGTGATACTTTTTTCGACGTAAAAATGCGGTAAAATATAGCATGCGGTTCTTCAACCCTTAAATCTTATTTTTTTCAAACCATCCTATGCTCCATTGTTGTTGTCAATGTCAAATAAGAATTAAGCGACTTCTTTAAGTTAACAAAAACATATATTACCATCTAAACCAAATTACGAAAAACCAAACAAATAAGGTGAGTAAAAAAGTTCCGTATTACTGAATGTAAATTAAAAGAATAAAGAAAGCATTGCTTCGAATGATTAACCAGGCAATAACAAAGAAAACGTAATGATATTGTATGTGAATATTTACCGAAAAAGGAAATGCGTGCAATTTTCGCTGATAAAGAACAATTTCGATTACAGTTGACTAGGCGTCTAGCTTGGGGATTGATTTGGCTGAAGGTTTTGGCCCGGTCGAAATCATCCTGTTTAGATTAAGACGAGAATTGGCAGCAAGATGAAATGCACAAGTCAAAGGCGCATTTTCGTAACGGCACGTACACACCTCTTCGGTCAAACTTCAACTACAAAATGCCAAGCGTTTGCTCATCTGACTCATGATGGGAGAACCGAAATCACCATGAACGGACGCGCATAAACACCCAAATTCACTTATCCGCACCTACACAGCGACTGCCAATCAGTGCCAGCGGCGAAGCAGTGATCAGATTTTTCGACCGGGGTTCGCACTTGAAGTTAGCAACGAAGCGTTCAATTACTAACATTTTCAAGCGGAATGTTCCACTGTGTTCCGTGGTTCTGAAACGTAGACGTTATAAACACGAGACAGCTATCGAGTTCTTTAACCTAAGAACGAGAATTTTAATCTAAAAGTTGTTCGTTTTTTATTTGCTTTTGTTTTCAACAACTTTTAGGTTAAAATACGTAACTCGATAGCTGTCCCGGAACTGTAACGCCTATGTTCCAGAACGACGGAACACAGTGGAACAGGCCGCTTCAAAATGCTATAAACTACTTTTATTTTCCTTCGTACAAAACTCTCTCTGTCTTTCACGTCGTAAAGACGAAAAGGAGATGACTGGTGGCATGATGTAGTTAGAAAATTTTTTTAAATTTGGCGTATTCGGAAAGTAACATTTACATTACAAATATTTGTAATGTTCATGAAAACGCCGAACGCGTGTTCGTAAACTTCTACATTATTTAATAATGTAGATATTTTTCGAACACGCGTTTTTCAATTGCATCCACAACATTTAATACACTCGACGCTCCCAGTTTCAACGTTCTCACTTTCAACGTGCTCCCACTTTCAGCGAAATTTCTTCCCCAATTTCAGCGGAAATGTTCCTATATCCGGTTCGCTGTGTAACCATAAATAACTG
>JABFPN010001403.1:0-29711 GCA_022817305.1 Leptoteleia sp. ZL-2020 | reverse complement strand
TGGAAGTGGTGTTTGACAGCATTTAACCTTATAGAACTAATTGATGTGTTTAAAGGTTTATGTACTTAAGTTCGGTTTTTAATTCATTATACTTTGTATTAGCAGGTTATTATTTTATTGACAGTTTAATTTATTATCCAGATAGTTCGAAAAATTATCCAGATAGTAGTGTGCTCTACTATCCACAGATATTAAAGTTTACTATCACAGATATTCAGAAAAACTATCTAGGTTATTATTTTAACTATCTATTTCTCTCAGTGTATAAAAGCTAACGAACGTGATCATTGTACCAGATAACTTGGTGAAAATTCAACTCTGGTCTCGTACACATCATGAACGTATACAGACCGAATGAAATGTCACCGCAAAGGTGTTGGCGCGAACAACTTGAATTCGGTACCTTCCCCTTATCGTCGATTAAAGTGACGCAATATTTTGGGGGGTAAGTCATTGTGTTGTAACGAACGGAACGTGAAAGTGGAGATGTGTCGAAAGCGGCAGGAAGTAGTCCTTCGCGGGGTCCGATGCGACGCGAACGATAATGATTAGAACTGTGCCGTTTGCATTCCGTCGTGATGCCATTTGCGAAACATCGACACGGGCCGATGTGAAAATGCGCTATAATTAAAATCAGATTGCGAATAAACGTTCGCGTTACACCATAAACGAGGGAAGAAACTGGTTCGCTTTATTTGTGTTCCTTTTTGCACCGTAGCTCTAATGAGCGCGAAACAATTCATCATCAGTACCGTTCGTGGTTAGTAAGGAAGAAGAAAAAAAAATAAAATGTTTTTACAGGCGAAGTCGTGCAAAAACCATCCTGGGGTAAAGACCAACCGAATAATTATAATGGGGAGCAAAATTGCGTCGTTTTGGACGGAGGTAGAAGTTGGCTTTGGAACGACGTTGGCTGCAATCTTGATTATCTGCATTGGATTTGCCAAAGTAGTCAGTATTTTGACAATTTTATACGTCGAGGATAATCGTACATGGTGTTCCAAAATGATTTTCCCTTTTTCAGAACCATCTGTATGCGGTAGTCCCGATCAAGCGGAAGACACTATAATAATTGGATCTAAACGTACCGTTGGTTCCACCATTGATTACGCATGTCCAGATGGCTTCATGCTGGTTGGATCTAAACATCGAATGTGTGAAGATAGTGGTTTTTGGAGTGGTGAACCGCCAACTTGTAAATGTCAGTATAAATATTTCTGTCCACGATACTTTTGATCCTCTTTTTTTTTTTTTGTTCTTTTCTTTTACCTAACATAAATAATTCATCGTCATCCCAGTCAAGATGGTACCAATGCAAATAATTTATTTACTATAGATCGCTTTTGAATGACTAAATTGCAATATATTATAACGATTAATCTTATATAAAACAACAAGAATTATTGAGAGTAAAGATCAAAATAAGTTTCGCAATGTACGCTTTATGGCATTTCCAACCCAGGATATATATTATATAAATTTATGAGTAATATAAAAAAATTTAAACTCCGTAATTTTAGAGTATTATATAAGCATTGAAATATTTAGTCAACAAGTTTGTACGCAAGAATGGCTTAATTCTCGTTGTTTAATTACTTTAACATTCCACAAAGTTATTCAATTCCGTTATAATTATACGATATAAAGTGGCCGAAACTTTAAAATTATATACATATTACGAATGAATAATTGCCATTTGGAGAATAATTCGTCCACTCGAATGGTTCGTAAAATTAATCACAATAATGATCTCCAAATGAACCCCGGGTAAATTATTCGTCGGTAATCGAAACCTTAATTGTCGCAAATGTCCAATCGTTGCGTTTTGCCATTTGCAGTCGTGGATTGCGGCAAACTTCCCGAATTAGAGAATGGACAAGTGAAATTATTGGAAGGACGGACGACGCACGGAGCGCTCGCTGATTACACGTGCAAAGAAAATTATACCCTCGTAGGAGACTCGCACAGGAGATGCGGCGACGGTGGCATTTGGAGCGGCCACCAGCCGCAGTGTTTGTGTAAGTAACTGAAAGCGATTAACATAATAACTGGGAAAATTACAATTATACAACTGCCGTTGCAAAAGTTATACGCATTATTGCGATTTATCAAGATAAATATTATCAGAAACTTATCCGTATAAGAAATTAACAAATTGGCCGAGTATTGGCACAGTATCACAGTAAGCGTCGGGTAACCATTGGTAATAGACCGTTGGTCCAGTCCTGGAGTAAAATGTCAACCAATAGACTAAGACAATTAACGGTTGGCAATACTTTGGTGGGCAGTAGTGATTTCTGGCAATTTTTTTTGAAGTTATTTGTGAAATATTGTTGAGATATGAAAATTTACATATCAAAAAAATAAATACATCTGGTTAAAGTTAGTACTAACATAAAGCTAATTTTCCTACATGGGTAATAATCCCTCCCTCTAAACGAAGTAATCAGACTTTCATATTGTTTAAAGTATAAACTGAGCCTTAGTCGTTTTTATCGTTCTAAAAAAAAGACCCTGAGACGATTTCGTGAGTCATTAAAGTGTTGGTTCGTTTCAGTTGACTGGTGCCCGGAACCACCGGAAATAAATGGTGGCGTGGTCTCGGCAAATGGCAGGAGGGTTGGTTCGACAGCAACGTACACTTGCCAAAATGGTTTCATTCTTTTCGGGGACAATGTAAGTTATCACGTGTTTTTCTTATTTCCTTAATCAAAAAAAAAAAAAAAATATGAGTACCGAACATTTTAATCCATTTACAATTTAAGAGACTTCCCATAAAAGTTTCGTAATAATTAAGAAAAAAAAAAAAAGGAAAGAAGTACTGCGAGACGGGTGAAAGGTATGTGACGTGAAATTTTCTGCGAAAGGTTCTGACTTGCGATATCGGTGGCCAATGGTCGGGTAAAAGTCCGCAGTGCCGTTTCGTGGATTGCGGTGCCCCGGCCCAAATCGAATTCGGTTCGCTGATATTAAACAACGGCACCACCACAGTTGGCAGCATCATTACCTACACCTGCCAAACGGATTACTGGCTCGTCGGCGAGGCAAAACACGAATGCACCAGGGACGGCAAATGGAGCCACGAAACACCGTCCTGCGAACGTAATACGACAATTTTTCACTTGTCCCTAACGCTAATTACTTGAATTCATAACGTATAAGTGGTGAATGCGCGGTACCGTCGAGAGTGGCGTGCAACAATTACACTTGTTGTATACCTTGATTACTGTAATACCACAGTAAATTACAGTGAATGTGATTAATCCGCGGACGTTACCTTATTTTAATAATAATACGCTTGGAGTATAGGATTGTAGCATTCAATTAAACGGCATTTTATAGAAAAATTCGCGAAACTGAAGAATCAAACTTTTTTACAACGATCGGTTCGAGTAAAGAATATTTCGTAAATATTTTGAAGAAGATTGCGACAAAAATATTGCGTGTTTACATTTGGAAGGTCACAAAATTGGAATTAGATGTATTATATAATAATTTTTGTATACGTTTCGTAATTTAATAAATTTACTTCCGAGGAAATCAAAAGTCTGATATGAAAATAATGAACATAAATTGTATAAAAAATAAACTTGATCAAATGGTCAAATTTGACGTAATAAAATGATCATTGAAAGATCAAAAAATGAGGTTGTGCACGATCAATAAACATGTTTCGATCACGTACAATCTTTATTTTGATATCTTCTAATGATCATTTTATTACTTCAAATTTGATCATGTTTATTTTTACTCGAATCGGTCCCATGAAAAATTCCTCTCGAGGAAACTAAAAGGAGATTCTAAATATGGAAATAAATGTCACGTGGAGTGAGCTTGACATTCACTTTTAAGCGAGAACATTTTTAACGCTTCATCGCGAATGTTAAAAGAAAAAGGTTTCGTCTGCTTTTGCAGTTTACGACTAATTCTTTTTTCTTGTTCAGTTCAGCGTTTATATATTTCAAATGTGTTTTAGTGATCACTTGCGAAGAGCCGGAAGTGCCCACTGGAAGTTACGTGGTCGGATACGATCTGAACATCCACAGTTCGATAAAGTACCATTGTGAGGCTGGATATCTGCTGCGTGGCGAAGCCAAACGCACTTGCGGCAAAGACGGCGAATGGTCCGGCGAAGTACCAGTTTGCCAATGTAAGAAACATACATTTCTTTTTCTTTTTTTTTTTTGTCTTTTTTTTCATTAACTTGGCGAATGCTCGTAAAAGAGCCGAACGAAAGTAAACGCGCAACTAATCTCGGGTGAAATTATTTTCTTTTTAACGACTGGCCGTCACCTGTTGACGATGACGGCTAGAAATTCTATGCATAATTTGCAGGTCACGAATAAAAGGTGAGCGTTTTCGAAAGGTCACTGTGACAGTCGCGGTCTCATATTTACAGACGATCAACAACGCCGCGGTTGTACCGATACCTAAATATTCCGGGTTACGAGTAGCAGCCAGTTTGTTGTTCTCGTTGTAACTGTAATTCGAATTAAAAAGTCGAAATGAAAACGCAATAATGCCATCACGATAATACCCCGGACGAGAAATTCCGTTTCAAATTCTCCCATGACTTTACATTTCCTCACCGTGATTCTTTTTTCTTAACAGAACTTCTAAAGCAACAATAATGAATGAATTATGACGACACGATATTGCGCGATATTTCAAACGCCTCGGATCCTTGCGATGTTGATAATTTGCAAATTTGTTAATTTGCCGATAAATTTCATGTTAATTTGCTAATAAATTTGATGTTTCATTTCGGCGTTAAAAGTTTGATTATTAATAAATTTGCGTGTGGATGGTAAGGTGTTAAGGGTAATTGGAAATACAATTATAAATATGAACATTTTCATTTCAGACGTGGACTGCGGAAAAGTATTGCCCGTGCTTAATGGAGCGGTGAATTATGTAAACGAAACAACGCATTACAATAGCGAGATCAGTTACACGTGCTCGAAAAACTATAGACTAAATGGAGTTTCTCGAAGATATTGTTTGGATAATGGTCAATGGAGCGATGCTACTCCTAGATGTGAAGGTATGAGTTTTTGATTGTAAAAGAAATCGTTAACTTTATTATGTTAAGTAATTATTAATCAAAATTCCTGGATAGAAATATTGTAAGTGCAATGTGTATACGTTATACCTAAAAAAATTAGGTGTACATAATTTATATATGATTTAAATTTAAATATATGCAAAATTGGAATATAAGGTACATTTTTCAATATTTGAATTTACAAATGATAAATGCAATATTAAATGTAAGAATTTATTATATTAATTTTACGGAAATAAAATTTTTTGTATGAAATAAATTCTGGTATTTTTTAATAGACAGTTTTGTTTTTAAAATTGCAAATTACAAATGTCAAAAAGCATATTTTAAAAAAGTAAGGAATGCCAAACAGATAAGTGAAAACATTAAGTATACAGAAAGTTGTACAATAATATTACTACATGGAAAAAAGATTAATATCATTTACTGATATTGCTACTAAACTAGTCACATACTTGCAAAACTTGAATTAAAAAATTACTATCTTAAGTTAGTAACAAGTATTATTTGTTGACAACCGCACTGATAACAGAAACAATAATTATCAACAAATAGAGACATTTTGTTAACTCAAGGTAGTAATTTTTCAAATTTTGCAACTCTATGACCCGTTTATTAACAATTAGAATATTAAAAATTAGAAACCAAGGATATCAAACTTTAGTTAACTGATTTCTAATTTTTGACAAACTTTTTATTTAATGTTTTGTCCACAAGATGTCGATACTCAGTGTCACTAACCAATGTCGTTTATAAAGCAGTTATATAACAGCTTCTTCTAATTGAATAAACCAAAATTCTAGTTATCACGAAAATTAAAGATTTTTCATAGTGTATAATATAATCAGGTTGTAAGTTTTTTTAATTGCCATTACATAAACGTTAGATCTTATTAAATTAATTCATAAATGTTAAATTTATAAATATAAAGTTTCATTTATAATATAAATAAATAAATCCAACGTTAAACTTTGTCCAATTATACTTTAAGAAACATTTCCCTCGAGGAAATGTATTTCTTCTTCTTTGTCGTTATGTTTCTTATTTTACTCTCAAAATGCATAACATTTAGCATATTTAACTAATGGCTGAAATTCTTAGAATTGCTAAAATATCTGGAATGACCAAACCTTGTTCAACATAATAATTTACATTTACACGGAATGTTTTATAATTTTCATTTTTCATTCATTATACCGAATCATTACACACACAAATTAAAACTTGCAATCGCTAACATCATACCATTAACCTTAATTGGCATAAACAGAAAAAAGAAATCCTTTCCCCTAATAAACTTTTGCATTTATCAATCTGACATAACACCAATGATATATAATACCGATGATATAAAAGACCAAACTTGAACCAAATTACATCGATTAATGAGCAATCACTTTCGCAGAAATCCGATGTCCCGAGCCAATATTAGCGGAGCACGGAATTCTATCAGTGACCGGAAATGACCGTATGTACGGCCGAACGCTGATTCGAACTGGCACCGCGGAAAATTCAAACACTGGCGCAACGTCTTACAAAATAGGCGCTCTAGCAAAGTACAGGTGCGAGCGAGGATACAAAGTCGTAGGGGAGCCATTATCCACTTGCGAGGATACCGGCAAGTGGAGTGGCGAGGTACCACAATGCGTCTGTAAGTGAAAGTACCCGAGATTCTTTTTTTTTTTCCTTTTTTTTTCTTCTCCATCGATGCTAAACTGTAACAGATTATGCGAAGCGTCGAGCCAATTGCGTAATCGCGTGTATTTCGCACTCGGCCGTTTCCTTTTCGATGGACTGTATCTGAAATCTTACGTTCTTTCAGACGTGGATTGCGGAAAACCGGCGAGAATTCAACACGGAAGGTACACCTTGACTTCGAACGCCACGTATTACGGCGCCGCCGCGCTTTACGAGTGCGATGGCAATTTCGAGCTGGATGGATTCGCGAGGAGATTGTGTCTGGAAAATGGCACGTGGAGCAGCGATACGCCCGTCTGCAATGGTAATTTTCCACCGATAAAATACGAATGACTGTTTTAAACTTGAGCTCCCGTTGGGGATTTACGCGATTGGAAAGTTTAATGCCGCGCAAAAACAGCAAGATTCGGATATTTTTTACCTCTTTCCCCCCTCCCTCCCCCCTGTTGCCTTATTAGAATGATCGTATTGTTGTTTTTGTTAATTTTATAAAGCGTAACAGGGATAATTGTCGGACGATAAATTGGATCACGGAATGTTCCTCGACGAAAGTGCAAGTTATGCCAGCAAGTAATTCTGAAATTTTATTTTATTTTTTATTGCCTTTCCCGGATGCGGACTGTTCTTTAAAACTCCTCGCTCTTCTGCTTCGTTCTTTTAATATTTATCGCTCCTTTATTATTATTATTATAAAATATTTTTTAACAAGTTCTTGCATAATATAATAAAAATTATTGCGGGATGAAAGTTAGTGGGAAAATGTTATAAAAGAATTTTAAATGGGTTTTGTGGAGCAGAATTTTCTTAACTTTTTCATGTATGATATAATAGAACAAAAAAAATATATTTAAAGTGCAAATTGTATTATATTCAACGTTATAAACATTTTTTAATTAAAAACTGCGATTATGAGTTTCATTAGAAATGGTAACAAATATTTTTTTAATGAAATAGTAAATTACTTTTTAATGAATGGTAATGATTTTTTTTTATTAATGAAATTGTAATTAAAAGTGTTTGCCTTAAAAATCCAACATTGAAAAGTACATTGTTTCTGAGTACAAATTATAATTTTAATTTTACGATTTTATTTATGTCTTCCTCGCATTTTCAGTTTAATATAATATTAAATGCACTTGTGTACCTAATTCTCCACGTTTTGGTTTATCAAGTTATCTCCGATATGCTCGAGGGCTCTTTAAATTAATAATATACGTAGTATATTATAAGTGAGGAATCAATTTTACGGGATATAAAATTAATAAAGGCCAACGAGTACTTTTATTACGATCGCAGAAATTTTCCACCTAACCTTTTCTTTTATAATTTAAGAAATCTTGATTTTATTAATTGACCTTTACTGTCTCTCTTCCCATGGAATCGTTCTTTATATTAAATTAAACGCGTCATGAATTTATCACATTTAATATTAAATAATTCAATTTAACTTAATTCGCGCACACAAAATTAATGGAAAAAGCAATATTAAAGAGATGCGGTAATTAACGAGATCATCACTTTCCATCTCAATCTACTATTTTGTAATTATATTTTAGAAATCAGATGCCGAGATCCCGAGAAATCAGGCGTGCTTATCACGCAAGTTTCAACGCACAGCGTCGGTGGTGTTGCTCATTACAGCTGCCCACGAGGATATTATATGGAAGGAAATGAAACCAGAATTTGCTTGCAAAATGGTTCTTGGAGCGGCATAACTCCGACTTGTTTCTGTAATTAATTGTTTTCATTTATCTAAAGGGAATGTCGCGTGTTTTAAAGAAATTATTTCAACAAATGATGGAACTGAAGAATGAAACTATTTTAAAATAGAGCACATAAAAAAACACTGTTTGTTAACATTTGAAAGGTCAAATTAATTAATAAAAAAAAGTAATATTTTAATGATAAATATAAATAATACTTTAATATTGCTAAAGGATGTACAAACCCTTGTGAAAAAGAAGGCAGAAAAACTGAAAAATGCTGAAGATTACCAATTTAAACAGGCTTTCAGTGTTTTTCAACATTTTTCAGAATTTTTTAGTATTCTTTTCCACAAGGGAGTAGATGTAAATACAAAATAAAAACAAAGTTGGTTACGTATTGTATTTTCAAAACGTTTCCTTTTTCAGAGCCATTAACAAACAGAACGAAATCAATCGTTTTTTTTTAATTAATGAGAATATTTGTTTATTCCGTTGTTACTCTGTATTACGAAATGAGACAAAAAGGAACGAGTGTTGAAATAAAATTTCATTTATTTGCAGCTGTTGATTGTAAAGATCCAGGAATGATAGAAAATGGTCGAGTGATTGTGGTGAATGGTTCAACGACATTTGGTGGAGCCGCAGAATATCACTGTTTACCTCAATTCGAAAGGATAGGACCATTCTTGAGAAAGTGTCTGGACACTGGATTATGGAGCGGAGAAGAACCAAGATGTGAAAGTAAATATATATTATCTCTTCCTTAATACAAATAAAGCAATGTTTCTTCCATTTAAAAATGAAGTAAAATCGCTTCGATTACACACAACACGAATATTTGCAATTCACTGAAAATGATTGCGCGAAAAATTCTAAATGAGATTTACGTCATACAAAAGAATTTGTTATATGTAACTATGAAGCTGTATAGGTAATTTATGTACAATAAAAAACCATTGTACAGTTGAATACAATTAATTTACATTAAAATATGATATAATTTGTTCTAAATATTATTATTATTATTTCAGTGACATCTAATGAAGTTGCTGAAGCTCAAGGTGTTGGTACAAGTGTAGGAATAGGATCTGGCGTTATTATATTCATATTAATAATTTTAGCATTGGTATATTTAAGATTGTAAGTATATTAGAGTATATATTATTTAATTTTATATAAAAGATTGATTTTAATTGAAAGTCACAAGTTCCTCTGAAAAGTATATTTCGAAACACACTTTTATGATAAAATAACGTCCAAAATAGTTTAACTTTCTAATGAATTATACAGTGAATAGAGTAAAATAATTAATATGTTTATCTTTTAACAAAATTTCTCTCAAATTAACTACTAATTTCTTTTTCATATTTATCAATATGTATTCGCCAATTTGTACTTTCACAAATACATATCACTGTACATAAATGAAAATATAGTATATTAATATAAATGTGCTAAATAAATAATTTTAATTTATTAAGTTATTATATTTATTTTAATAAATAACTAAATTGAAAAAGTAAAAATTGCCATTACGTATAGTTACATATACAAATTTATAAATAATATCATTTGCTTTCAGACGAAAGGCAACACCAGTAAAAAATACAGAAAACGTTCAAGCTGCCGAAAGAAAAGAGGACCAAAATGCGGCTGTCATGTCATACGCAAGTTTGAACGATGGTACTCCAAATACTATGTATGAAAATGTTCCTGAAGATGGTCTTTACGATAATCCCTATCATGCTTACGGGTAAAATAAGCTGTTTTCTTTATCAAGCGTTTTATATAACTTAAATAAATTAAAATATAGATGTATTGTGAAAATTTAAAACTGGTATCTTTGCTTTTAAAAAGCAGTTTATTTATTCAAAGATTAATATTTTTCTAAAAACAAAATTAAAAACTGTAATATTTCCTCTTAAATTTTGCTCAGGGTAGAATTTCGATCGATATTTAGATTAACTGATGATAAAAGAAGCAATTGATTAACGACATGATTATATTTTTTTCTAGTAATTACGGACATGGAAGAAGAGTTTACAGCAGAGCTGGTCACTACGAGGCCGAACCAGTGTCTCACCGAAATGGTATCACGATCAATGGGGTCTCAGTACGATAGTCTTGTTAATTCCCGAGTCTCGACGTTGGGGGACTTTTATCACCTAAAAAAAAATTCATTCGAGAAAAGAAACCAGACCGCGCCTAAAAGTCACGAACATTTTCATTCAAAGCCTTTCTTAATTTATTACCAATGCCTCGCCTTGAATTAAAAAGAGTAATAGTTATTACTTATCTTAAGTTATTATATTTTTCTGTCACAATAATATAAATACTCTTTTTAATTTCAAGTGGCATATAATTAAGTCGCGAAGTATTTTATTTAAAAGAGTATTTTTATAAACGAAATTAACTTGTAAACTGCGGAATAACGCACGCCCCTTGTAAAATACCTTTACAACTGTCAATTACTTAGCAATTAATTAGGACATTTGCAATGTTATATTTACTGTTATTAAATCTGATTCTTATCACTTAGAAAATTATCAGGAAAACGCATATTTACAAGGGTATTCCATTTGCACTCTGAAATTAATATTTGGTTGAATAATATAAGTATTTAAAAAGAAATGTATTAATTTCCATTAAAACAATTAGAAGATAGAGAAAGAAACCATGAGCTGCACTGAGAAAAAAATAATAGTAACATTAATTTAGGGATATCTCTGGAAAGTGAATAATTTTGCTATTAAAAGTAGTAAATTTGATAATCGTAAATGTAACTTTAGTATTTCTGAATTAAAAAGGACTAACAAATTTTACGTTTTACTATATTTTATAACAAGAATATTTAATTTTCCAATATGTCCTTAAATTGGTATAAAAATAGTATTTTATATTTCTTTTTCTGCAGTGTAAACTAACAATGGTTCGTTGAAAAATTAAGGATTTGTTGCAGTAACCAAAATCTACAATCAGTTAATTAAAACCATAAATTCTAGTTAAATAACCAGAATATTCGGTTAAAATTACTCAAAAAGAAAGTATCCTGGTTATTACTGCTTATCGCTCGGTTATCAAGCAAAATTAATTATTTTTTAGCATCAATTAAAACAATTTAATTAAATAAACAAAATAAATTTACTTCTAATAACCAAAAGTCAAAAATTCTTAGAATTAATGTAGCTAAAACAACTGAGATTTTTAATTCGTGGCGAAATTTTATTGCATTAATATTTAACCATCAACTGCAAACAAATGTCTTCGAAACTTTCGAATTAATATAATAAATCAGATGAATTCAACCGAATTTATTTCCGTTTGCATAACTGTTGCAGGAACAGTAGCGGTAGAATGTACATAGTTCGCAAAGAAAACTTGTTTTGATCGCGTCGTCGCGCCTGCGCAACCGCCGAGTCGTTTGTATGTATGATTCTGTATATATATATCTATGAAGCGTCAAAAAATTGCGATGGATTATGACAAATATTTGACGGGCTTAATTGTCCGAGTGTCGTGTAATGTGTATTGTAAAATAAAGTGCGCGGGACTCTCGATGGTCTCGCGAATCGACACACTATCAGCGTTGTCATTGCAAGTCTTTCAAATTCGACCTTCACCGAATTATGCTTTTGTCGTTTTTCAGCGTTCGAAAGGAGCGCGCGCTTGCGACACATTACCTCGCGCGAAGCCTATAAAAGGTAAGGAAAGACATCACGGCCAACCGTGCCGTTTAAGGTGCATTTGAACCAAGTCATCGACCTCGAACTTCATGTATGACTTCAGAGTCACTTTTTTCTTTTTTTTTTTAATCTAAAAATTAAATTAAGAACCATTTTGCCCGAATCAATTTAAAGCTTAAATAAAAAAAAAAGTATATTTGTTACTTTTATGGGCTTATTTGCGATAATTTTTATGCAATTTATGCAATTATAGGATTTATAATCGTATATACGGATGCATTAAGAATCGTCAAGTTTCATTATGCTCATAATTATCAGTCAATTTTAATTATACAATTTGAATTCCTTGAATCTTCCCGCGCTTCTGATACCACAAGATGGCGCTATAAATTGGGTGTGGTGAACAGACGCTCAGATAGCTTTGTTTGCATCAATTCAAAAATGATAAGATATTGTAAAGAATAGTAGAAACAAGTTTTATAATCAAGATTAGACCTTTAAAATTTAGAATTATTTGATAATGTATTCGCGTGGTAAAATGATTGTGTGAATTTATGTTAACTAATAAAATAATTTATCATAAATTATTAGTTCATAATAAATAAGTGATTAATTAAAATCATTAATATTTATAATTTTATAAAAAATTAATTATTATCTTAAGTTTGTAAAACATGTTAGTCTGTCGTCAATTATTGTTTAAATAATTGATAATATTTGTCAAGATGCTGACACGTTTTACTGACATAAAATAGATAATTTGTTCAAATATACTTTCACTTTACTAATATGTTAGCAATGTTTGTTATATCTTTTTTCTTTGTGTATTTTAATAAAATTTTATTCGATATATTATATTTAAATTGTAAATTGAAAAAGTAACTTTTACTTACATATCCAAAAAGCTGTTATAAATTCTTTGCAAGCAATCTGTAACAAAAAAATTTGAAATAATTAATTTAACAATTTGGAACATAACACTTAAACTGATATCTTCTATCTTTTAACACTTAAACAAATTTTAAACCATAATTTTTTTAAGCCAATAAATTACATTCTAATTTCATGTTATTTACAAGTATATTGAAAATAAATTTATAAATGTTTAAGCAAAAAAAAATAAAACCTCTTTAAATACTTTATCGTCGCAGTATTCAAATCAAACAGAATGTGCGCAATAGTTTAAGAAAACGGACCGCTACCGCGCAGCTAGTGAAACCGAAACAACTACGATCGTGGAATAAAAGAACATAACCAGTACAGTGGTGTTCTTAGTCGTCGAATAGCCGTAAGTTTACAGTGTAATTGTATCTACGTCACGTTTGGGGGCACATATATTCTCGGTACGTCTAAATGATTTAACAATTAAACTGAAATCTCCATTCTTACGAATTCGATTTGAACAATTTCAACCACGTATTTTGAGTTACTCGCAAAAGTGATAAAATGACAGCGCGGTCTTTTTCGTTAAATCCAGGACAGCCATTGCTGCATACTTCACGACTTGGTCATCTTTTTCGTTCGCGATGATGATTAATTTTGACAAATAAAAAGAGAACGGTTATAAGATATGAATTTGTGATAAATTGATTGAAAAACGGTGTTAATTTTTATCGTCCAAGTGGTGCAAAATAAGGTTAATTGTGTATAAACTGACAATATTATCCTTATTTGTAAATAGGAATTAAATTCATAATAAACGTTGAGTTGTTTATTTTTTTTTGTTTGCTCACAAAAGTACTCTTTAGGCGCTTTCTTCATCTAAATGAATAAACAGGAATTACATTGCAATGAGTCATAATAAGACACACCGCTGATGCGTTCTTTTTTGACGTTCCACTTTTATCGCACTTATATTGCTTATACTTCATTAAGCTTGTATATTTAATCACCTAATTTTTCGTTTTCACTTTTTAGATTTTCTTTGTATCTCTTGGATGAAACTTCTTTATATTTATTTATTTATATGTAAGCTTTTAAACATTATACTAAAACTAAAAATCTTAATTCATATGTTGTTGAAGTTTAATTTAAAAATATTCATTTACTTTCTGATGTGAAATTAATTTAAGATTTAATGAGAATTCATTAAAGATATGTTTTCATAAATTAATTTAAAATGTCATTTTTATTTCTTAGATGGTATTAAAACTGTTCAAATTTAAATAAATGGTTTTTTAAATCATTTATTGTATTATTACTTATCGTTTACTTATCAATAATATGAAATAAAATTTGATACAAATGAAAATATAAACTTAAAGAAATTTATTATGATAATCAATGACACATATTTAAACTGCATTTATAAGTTAAGAAATAATACATTTTTTTGAAATTAATATTACTATATTAACAATAATAATTCACTCAATGTTGACGTGCTTAATTATATTTTCAAATTATATTTTATTATGTAAATCTCAAATTTTGATAATTTTTTTTCAGGAACTAATTAATGTAATGTATATAAATAAATCTGCTTCATTATACCTTAGAAACTTGTAGTCTATTTAGTCAAAAATTGCAAGGCTCTAAAAATAAGTACATGTAATAAGTTAGGTAATTTTAGATAACTGAAAAAATGCAATGTAAAATTATAAATAATCTAAAATTAATTAAAATATGTTATAATAAAAAAGGATATTTAAATAAAGTTGTTCATGATATTATTTTATCTTAAATAAAGTTTTTTAAGCTTAAAAAAGTTGTATTTTAATAAACTTTGTACTAATTACGATCAAGCAAATTCATATCTGATATATTCTTGTCTTGAAAAAAGTATGTTAAATATATTGATGAAAATTGTAATAATTATCTGATGATTTTGTATTTTACCATCCTTTTCAGATAATTTTTTTTATTAATTAAATAGAAGAATAAAATTAGTGTTTATTCTTTAAAACAAATCTCATTGAAACCAATCTTATTATATATGTATATATTTTCCAGTTTAAATAGTGATTTGTATTGATGTATGCAATTAATATTATAAACCACATAAAAATATGTTTAATCAATTTTTAATATATTACATAGAGCAAACTTATGATACATAAAGAAAGCAATAACATTTTAAATTATTCTATACTTTAATATGAAATATACTTGTTTGTTTCAACAGATCATTATGTCTTCTCGCAAAACTGCAGGACGTCGTGCTACGACTAAAAAACGTGCTCAACGAGCAACTTCAAATGTATTTGCTATGTTCGATCAAGCTCAAATAGCAGAATTTAAAGAAGCATTTAATATGATTGACCAAAACCATGATGGATTTATCGACAAGGATGATTTATGTGATATGCTTGCATCTCTGGGTATGAACATTTATATTATACTTATGTGGAATATGTACATATCTGCATAATGTTAAAATGTTTCAGTAAATGCTGATAAATAACATGAAAACTGATATAAATAAATCATGTTAATCAGTATAGTAATATTTAGAAATATTTTAGAAATTTATTTTCGTGTAAATAAGAGGCTGAATTTTGATAATAAAATTGAATTTTCAAATTTATAGAATTTCTGTAAATAATAAAGTAAATATTTAATTCAACTTAAATCATTATTTAAGTTGGAAAATAGTTTTAAAAAATATAAAATAATATATTCAATCTAATAACCAGAATTCTTGTGTATTGAATGTAACATTCATTGTTAATAAACAATTTACTAGGAAAAAATCCTAATGATGAATATGTGGATGCAATGATGAATGAAGCTCCAGGTCCTATTAATTTTACTATGTTCCTGACACTTTTTGGGGAAAGGCTCCAAGGTACAGACCCAGAAGATGTAATCAAAAATGCTTTCGGGTGTTTTGATGAAGAAAATACTGGACATATTAATGAGGAACGTTTGCGAGAGTTACTTACTACTATGGGTGATAGGTAAATATAATTTAAAATGTAATATGTATAAATATATAACTGTTCTTAAACAATAAACTAAGTTATAAATTAATGTGTTTCAAATTAATAAACAAAAATTTCATGAATGAATGATAATGAATTAAATTAATTTTCAGATTTACAGATGATGATGTAGATGAAATGTATAGAGAAGCACCGATCAAGGGATCAATGTTTGATTACTTAGAATTCACAAAAATTTTGAAGCATGGTGCCAAGGATAAAGATGAACAATGAGGTTAATAGCATAAAAGATAAAGTTCAGCATTGAGGTCAATAATTTTGTATTCTTGGGCATAGTAGTAAATTGTTATTTTGAAACATATGCAAATTTGTAAAAAATATTCAACATAAGTTGTTTGGGAAACTCAATATTACAGAATAACACTTACAATGAATTATTATATTACAAAATTCCATTTTTGTATTGCAGAAATTTTACATAATTAAAAATATTCTCAACATACGAATTTGCATGGTTTGTATTTTAACAAATTACATTATAGTCAGTTTTTCCAATTTAATCAAATTGAATACTCAGGTGTACAATTGATTTGCTTGTCCTGTTCTAAACGTGTAAATAACACTGACAACTGGACGAATATTAATTAATAAATACAACTGTACCTAAGAATACCCATTCTATTGCATCTAAGAATACAAAATATTGTACCCAAGATTACAAAATATTGTATTCGGGGATATTTCGTATATTAAAAAAGTTACACAAAACTTACGTAAAATAGTATATATTTACACACGTTAATTCATATGTTAAGTCTTCGAAAATTAATATTTTTAATTTAATATTAACATAAAATATTAAACATTTTGCAAATGAAATTAATTTTAAGTTTACATCTGGTTTCAGATGTAACTTAATAAAAACATTTACAATTCATTTTTAACTGAGAACAGGATAAGCTATTTCATTAGTTTCAATTCAGTACATTTTTAGTACGTTTTTATATCTTCTAACTTTAACGCCTTTTGTAGCCCAAGATATCTTCGCATTTAATGCTGCAAAACTCGAATTTAATAGACATTGCTTTTATAGTTAATAATGTTTATATATTATTAATAAATTAAAAAAAAATTCTGACATAAATTTATTTAATACTGTATATGTACAACTGATACAGAAATAAAAATTTATATTTTAATAATGTTTTCTCTGAATTTCCTGTTCAATTGGATCATAAATATCTTCGCGATACGTTGTCTGAACAATGATCTGAATATAGATTACTGAAAGTGCATGATTGACTAAAATACATAGTAATCATAAATACTTTGCATAATATATTACATTGACAATAATTTTCCATGTCATTACTTATTGTAACTAACAATCACAACTTTAACAGATCGATGGTTTCTTCCTAACATGGTAATAGAAATTATTAAACATATAATTCAAGAATCAAGAGTATAATACATCTGAATTGAGCAGTTCAAAAGTATTGTTAAATTGAACTGTAATAGATACACAATTGTTTTAAAAAGATGATTATATAAATTATTAAAGAAAGTTGACTTCTTAGATATTTTATATAAATTTACACAAATTGTTCATATTATGTAATAGATAGAACTAAAATTAAACAGAAATACTTATCCAAACTATCATTTATATAATAAATATTCGTTCTATTTTCGAAAACGTCAGACAAAAATTATTATGTCAGCTTACTAATTGAATAACGAGACAATGACTGAAAATATCCGAAAGTCAACAAAGAGAATATTATTTACATTCAGTTCAATTAAAGTCGTTCGTTGTAGTGTAGGGGTAAAGAAATCAACTTTCTCTAACGCGAAGGTCAAATATTCGAAACTCGAATAAAAACATAATTTGTCAAACAAAAATTAATCGAATAAAAGAAAATAAATTGTTAGCTTCATTTATGAGATATTTGGAGAAAATTTCATTATTTTATTTACATACAATTTACTATCTTTAATTAGTCAAATTTCATCGTTAGCATTTATATATGGTCACAAACAAAAATGTAAAATTGATGTTTGGGGAATATTATAAGACTTTAAATATATACCCCGTTTACTAATAAAGCTAGTAATTTGTTTTAATATTTTTGTATTTTATTCAGTTTATTTTTCTCCGTGCAAGTTGATCACACAGTTTTATAAGAATACTAGATCTGAATGTAATATTAAGAAGTGTATAACAATAACGAAAGCAATAATAATAATAACATTCGTTTTAAAGTAAAAGTAGGTAAAATGAACATATCTCTAGACAAAAAGGAGGTGTATTAAAAGTAAGGCTTATATTATACTCTTCTTTGTTTTCGGCAAAATTTGAAGAATAAGTATTGATTTTTGCTCCGGGGTATTTATTCGCCCTAGATTTTTCCATTCATTTCAACAAATGTGTTCTCTTTTCTTAAATAATTAACATAACATTTTTAGACTTAAAATATTAAACGCATGCAATATTTAAATGTAAATTAGTAACATTTTAAATTGGTGTAATCATTTTAGATGTAAATAATTGCATTCTTTTTTATAAAAAAAAAATATTTCAAACAACTACTTTTTCACTAATACTCAAATGAAACTTTAATAAATTATTTTATTATTATCCGCAAGAAAATGTTTAAATTGTTCTTTGTTTGGGTTGGCTTTATCTAGAATAAATTGACACCAATTTAGTTTTATTTTGATTTTGATACGTCGCGTCAACATACTCAAGGTCGCGTTTTTTTTAGCTGGGACAAAGTAAAAGTGCCCTTTTCTTATGAAATTTTGTAGGAACGTGAAAAGTAGCCGCGAATTATAACGATGCAATTGCACCTCTTCGATCGTCTTTTATGAACGTTCTTTTCAGTAATGAGGAACCGTCGGCATAAAATTGACACAACACAAAATTATAACAATATTACAGCCTACGAATAAACAACTTCTTCGTTATCTACATATCCTTGTAACTCTATTTTCAATTTTCATTTTTCCTTAACAATTATACCATCGTATGAAGTATATTGATATCAAAAGATAACGAAAAAAATATAATTTTAACTTTTCTTAAAGATAAAATTTTATTATGTACCGTTTAAATGAACAATTATCAAAATGTCATAAAATCCAATTTTAATTATTGAATACAATGTATAAACAAATATTTCAAGATATTTACTTATATATAAGGTACAATTTTAATTTTTTTTCTGCATGGATTTATAATATAATAATTGTTCAGGTTGAACAATTTTATTCACATTGTGGATAAGAATGTGCATTCCTGTAAAAATACCTGCAAGTTTACAATTGATTTACAACTAGTAAAAGCCTGTTATTAGACAACCCATCATACACCGATGTATCACGTCGATAGTATGCTTTTATTGTCACGCGTATGCCATAGAGCACATAGTTTTCAAATACCTTTTGACGGAATGTAAATTACATGATTGTATCGTAACGATTACAGAAAAGTAACACAATTTTTCAACAACAGTTATCTGCGCTTTGCCCTAATTTATCATTTCCATGCATGCATTAGTATTGAATCAAAAAAAAAAATAAATAAATGACTTTACATAAAAAAATGAATAATATTTGTACTCTAAGAAAATTACCAATTGTATTTATTCATAAATATGCTTAATATAATTTTTATATACTTCATATACTACACACAAATAATGATGCTCATTTAATATAACAAATCATAATCATTAATTTTATTAATTTCGAAGAAAAAAAAAAAGAATTCGATCTATTCACTGCTACTTTCTTTCCTCGTAGATCTAATGAAAAAAAAAACATGAAAACACGATCACATTTTTCATCCGGTTTTAATCTTCTTTGTGTTTGAAATCCATATTTACATTTTAATATAGAAAAATATTTTATGACAGTATCAACAAACACGACGCATGAGTGCATTTTTAACAAAAGCAAATCATTAGAAATTGGAAAGATTTATTCGATATTGAATCCCGCTATCCAAGTAGACTCACGTAATACCTTTATTTATTCTATTTTATATTATTATTATTATTATTTCATTACAGCTAGACAGTTTGAGCCGAAATGATATTTTATTTTTGTTATGAAAACTTCAAAAACGTTTTCCTTTCATTACACTTCACCTTTTCATTTCCCTTTTTTTTATTAATCGAATTGAAAATATTTATAAGAATTATGGAATTAATTTTAAATGCAATGTACATCATTATAATTATTTCAATTTAATTAGCGGACTGAAAGTTTAAAAAAAATTGATATGAAAACATTACACATGTTTCGTATCGAACTCGCTTCTACCTTTCGTTTAGATAAAACGGGAAAGCGGAATACGATCTTGATTCCGGAAATCTCCACTTGGTATCAAAAGCTAGTAACATATGAGAAGACCCACATTGATAGCAGTGATAGGACGGCTGTCTTCTCCGGTGACCGTTCCCGAACGAGCCTCTCATGTTTTTCGAAAGGGAAGGCAAGACAAAAAAAACACAATCCCGAGGAGATAATTTTAATTAAATTTTATACCATTGCTTCCGCAATTAAAAACTTTCAGAAATTATAATAATTTTCCTCGAGATTACGATGTTATCTGAAATCATACTTGAAATGTGGAACGGAAAATTTTTTATTCCGTAAAACATTATAAATAAATAAAATGTTGGAACTAAAGTGAAAATTGCACACGCAGCGATTAGCTGCAAGAACACGATGCGATTAGAATAGTTTGTACAATTGCAAAACATCGCCCGCGCTATTTCAGTGCAATTCCTATTTGGTGTGAAGACTGATAACAACATGTGGCGTCGTCTTATTTAGCGTTCAATCACCTTATCACTCGGTACATTTTTCTTAAACGTTAAAATCCCTCATTGACGATCGACGATTCATAGATCATCGATTGACATCATTTCAAAAGTATGCTTACAAGATTAGGTAAAGTCAATGACAAATGAAAACTATAAATATCTAAATTTATCATTTCTAAACCGATGAGTTTTTTAATTGATGAGAGATTAAATGATTTATTGTTTTGTGACTGATTGAAATAAAGCGATAGAAGTTTGAGTTTATGATTTGAAACAGTTAACTGTTTGAAATTGAGTTTATTTTTTTTAACAGGTACCAAAATTTAATCTTATTCAGTTAATTCGAAATATGAAAATGAAAAAGAAAAAAATGAACTGCCTAAAGTCACCGTAATATGTTAATTTTACGCCCATTAATAAGTTATTATCAGATCTTTTAACGCTTAGCGCTTAACTAAATCACTGATGTAGTTACAAGCAATGGATTACCACGGATTAATTTATGTTGCAGGTAATTTTCGATAATTATCATAAATAATTGTGGGTAATCATTTTGAAGAAGCGATTCTTAGTGGTGGTCTAATAAAGCCGCTTAAAAAGCATAAACTACTTTAATTAATATCAGAATTGACTCTCCTGTAACATAATTTATTCTGAACCTTTATCAAAAATTAAAAAAAAATACATTTTATTTATTCAGAAATATTTACAGGCGTATCTAATGGTATAAAATTTATTGGATTTTTAAGAATCAAATTATTTCCTTAAAAATGAACCGTCTTTTTTTACTATTTTCAGTGAACATTTTTTCATTAGTTACTAAAACAAAAATTATTTAATGAATATTTATTTGAAACTGTGATCATAAATGGGAACTTTCTGAAATATATGAAAGCTTTTGTTAACTATTTAATAAACAAAAAAAATTAAAATTAATAACTTTGAAAGATGAAATACGATTATAAGTATATGGCAATCATTTAATTAGAGTTACTATTACCAAATGTCCTAATTCACGGGCACATTGCCCATTATAAATTTAAACTAGTCAGTAGTCAGTAGTTGTACGTCTGATCTATCTCATTTTGTGAACCAGACGTCTTCGTCTTCATTAAATAATTTCATCCAATGCATTAATCAGAATATTCTATTTTATAATAATTTCAATTTTCATCCGGCAATTTATGCTTGGCCGGATAGTAATGAAAAAGAAAAACTGGGTAAATATAAATAACGGTTCTTGTTAATGAATTCTAAATGAAAATATTCATCCTTACTTAGTGAATTAATAAAATTCAATTAACGATGTTTAATTACCAAAAAATGGAATAATTTTTTTCATTATTCAGCTGCAATAAATATCATAATCATAATTAACGGCAGCTACTCTTTGTCTAAAAACATTTATTAATAGTTCTACTTTTCTATTATTGTTTATAATTATTTTGACGTCAAGTTTTAAAAATAGCGTCTTACAACAGATTACAATATAGTTACGATATACAACACAGTATATTGCACAGATGATAAAATTGCTGCAATTTATTTTAGCTTCACACGGACTATAATAAAATTTACATTAAAAATGTTTACAATGCTTATCAAAATTGATTTAGATATTAATATCCAACAAACATTCCCCAAAGCAAGATCAAATTTTGCAAGATTAACAATCCTATTCAAAACTGCATCGCAAAACAAAGTGTGCACCCACTTTAATTTCAATTCATTTTCCTTGTACGAGTATCACAACGAAATTCCATCGACAAAAAAGTAAACCATACAATTAACCGAACAAAGAGGGAAGCGAGCTGCCAATTTCTCGTACACGAAACATCATAAGCCCAATCGTCCTCGCGGTCCCGATACATACAATCGCCAAGCGGAAACGGTTCAACCGTGGCCGGACGTTTTAAATTTCACGAAACTGCAGCCATTAAGGCGAATGGTGCGACGAGCTCGTTAAATCCTCATTGGCGAGCGCGCCCGCAGCCGCGAAAACGAGCCGACTTTGTTCGCGAGCAATTTAGCCCCGCGCGGCGTTAACGCACAGCGAGGCTGCGAGCCAGCGGGCGCCAGCCCGAGCCCAACAGTCACCTGTGTACCCGCGCGTCCAAAATGAAGCCGAAAGCCGGACGCGCGGCCAGTCGGAGCGTCGTGGGTGTAAAGTCGGCGATCGGTCAGTGGTCGCGGCTGGCTCGACTCCGCGTTCCGCTTGTGGGAGCTTCGCAAGCGAGAGAGAGAGACCGGGACGCTCGTAGCACGGCTCGCGTCTGCGCGCTAGCCCACGCGATGTCCGTACAGTGCCGGAGCCGCAGTGTCGTTCCAACTCGTACCCCGGCAGGAACGTGACGCGCGCCGCGACCCGACCGTTTGCTCGATAAAACGCAAACGTGACTCCGTTCCTCCCGGCAGTTTCGCAGCGCAAACGTGACTCTACCCCTCGCGCCGGAGGACAAAGAGCCCGCGAGCGACCAGTGCCGCCGGACCGACCGCCAACCACCGGTGTCCCTCCCCCCACGGTTTTCGCCGCGGCCGCCCCGGCCATGGTGCGGGTTACGTAAACGCAATGACAGCCGCCAACCCGAATCTTCACCCGGCTGGCTAGCTTGGCAACAGGGCGAAAAGTCCTGCGAACGGTCACCAAGTCGGCCGAGCATTGGCCAGGTCACGGGACGCCAATCGCAGGTGCTCCGCCGCGGTGTGCCGACCCTTCGCCCCCAGCGATAACCATCGCTCGCCAAGCTCCCACAATCAGCTGTTCCTTGTGACGTGTGCGCAACATCGCCGGACAACGATAGGTGAATATGCGAATATTTATCTTATACCAGCCCCCAATTGGGCCATCGCTCGTTGCCTCCTCGTCGAGTTTCAATCGTATTAAACAAAGTACAATTTAGGTAACGCGAGTGACAGTCAGATGGTGCCCGGTACGGCCCTTTGCCCTTGTTTCGTGTTCATCCAGACGCACTGCACCCAACATTGTGCGAAATGTCGGCCTTGCGAAACGAAAACGTGTTGTGGCTAGTTAGATTCGCGACGAGTTAGTAACCGTGCCAGGGGAATACACCGTCCAAGTCCTCTTCCCAACCTTGCACGGTCGAATTCGTTGTTTCCAACCTCGGTCGTTGCAGCGCGCACTTGAAACGCGCAATCCAGTTTACGGGGTGCGAATTTCTTCGCTCTCGAAGTCGCGCTCTCTCGTAACGGGAGAGATGACTTGACAGGGACCGTAGGAAATTGCGTACGACGCTTATCTTCGGCTCGCCTGGGAAGTGCGCGGGATTTCGAGGCTCCTCGCAATTTGAATAGTGCTGGTGCGTGAAATTCTGGGAGAGAGCACGTAACCTCCGGTTGGCAGATACAAAGTCGAACGAAAGTGAAGTTGGTACCAGACAACGAGTTTCATTGTTTACGGCCAACTGGGATGAGATCTTCCAGAAAGTCCGCATTATTGGTCGGGGTTAGATTGCGAGGTTGGAAACGACGTTAATAGGAGGCGGGGGGGGGGGGACAATGGTGAAATTTATTGCTGCCCCGTTTGTCAGAGTTAAGTTGCACCGTCACCGTTGTTCGCAACCGGGAGGTGTGTTTGGGTCAACTGCGTAAGTGCGATTCCCTCCCCCCGTTCACGCAGTGACCCACTGGATTCGTCCAAAATTACACGCGAAATCCGAGAACTGGACTTTTATTTTTAGACCCGGCAAATTCGCGAGCCGATGCAAATTTTCCCGAGGACAAAGTCTTGATTAAACGGCGCTTGATATTTATTTACCCCGTTGAAGAGCAATTGTCTTCCGCGTAGCCGTTCGCACTTTATCGCACTTGACAAAACAACCGAGCCGCGCGGCAATTGTTATTTCTTCGTTTATCTCGACAAAACGTTCTTTACCAGGAAAGCCAGCGGTGTCGTTCATTGACGGCCTAAAACATTGAAACCTTTTCTGCAACGTCAGAAACTAATCACTTACATTATACGCGCACGGTGACTGTCGAGTTTCGTACAATGGGCAACGGCCGGGTGGGGAGAGAGCGAGGCGAGGACCATTTTCAATATCAATAAACAAGATTGCGCGCCGTAAAAATGAAAAACCTCGGGTTAATTGAAAGGCAATCCGGTGGCCTCGAGGCGTCTTCCCCGGTCGGATTCGTTTTCGTCCGTTAATTCATAACAACCGCGGTGAATTAAAAAAAGGATTGCCCGGCGTATTTATAGCAAATATCATTTTATTTCTGCGGCTTCGGGCGGTAACAGTTGAGATCCATTTAAATGCTACCGGCACATAAGGAAGTGAGAGTAAATTACAATTAGGTTGCGCTAATGCTTTCACGTCGTCGACTAGCGGGCAAATTTATACCTCGTTAATAGGAAAACCAGCTAATCCCGGAATCTCGTTCTTAAAATCGGACGAAAATGGGAATCAAAGTGGACGGACGGTGGGACATTGTCTTGTGGGAATTTAACGCGCCGTTGCGATTGCCGCGCATTTTTACGATTTATAACGTTGCGTTTGAACTTGGACGATAATTCATTGGCCAAGGAAGCTGGGCCTCGACGTGTCAAAGTGCCATAAATAACGCGCAGCTTACTGGACCGTTTATCTCCGCTGATGATCTTATTAACGCAAAACGCAACGGCCACATCTGCCGCCGATGAATTCGTCTCGGATGAACAATCGTTCGCCTTGCCATTGTAATAGGTTTACTTTTTGGCGGAAATCGATAGAACGGGGGAAGGGATAGGCGAGTCGATGCTGAGGGGGAGTGCGCCGCATTTCGCTCGGAACGCTTCTCCACGGTTGGGATCTGCTTTTCGAATTAGGTTAACTGTTTATCTTTTAATTTATCGTCCGGCAATTGGATCGAATTAGGTTTAAATACAATTTATTGATTCAATGTGTAACGCTCATAAACCCCCATCAAGCGACTGTGCATCGACGTAGTCGAGTAATTCCTTTCGCGTATTACTTTGGGACGACCTTCGGCACAAATTTCATTAATTAACATACTTGCTATAAAAATTGCCTCGTTTCTGTCCCTTTTGAGTGATACTTTATTCTTCCAAATGTGATTGCTTTTTAATCTAAACACATCAGTTATGTCACTGGCATACAAGTCAGAGTTATTAATTTTGTTGGTATCATTTTCTGGTGTACTTCTTTTGAGGGACATATAAATTGATAACGGAGATATATAAATATACAGTGGAAATCGTATTTTTCAAGTCGAACAATTGTAAATCAGTCTTCCTTTGCATACAAATCAGGCATCATTGGTGGTTTCGAGGTCGGACCACCAAAATTACCAACCGTTAAAAACATAGCTAATGGTAGTTTTGAGAATGCTTCATCAAAATACTTTACTGAACCCAGAGTGGTAAATTTAGTTAAATTTTAATTAATATATACCGGTGGGGAGGATAACCTTACCCCATACAATTTTAGATTAGCCAATTTCTAATTTTCCACCAATTTTTCTAAAAAAAAAAGTTGTAAAAAACAAAATTTGGGAACGTGCCTAGGTTCCCGAAAAGTGGAGCGTCCCTGAAAATACCGCGTGCACTGTTTACACGTAAAGATAAATAAAATCTTGTTTGTTAAAAATGAAATCTTGCACGAATTCGATGAAAAATTGCGATTCGGTTTGGAACAGATTTTCCCTTTGTTGCGCGTTATTCTAAATTGGCCGAGATTTTGCGGCGGCCTAAGTAGCGCGTCAAAGGTCGTACACAAGGATAAACACCGCGCAGTCGATTTTTCCTACTTGAATATTTATAACGTATAAAGTCGGCTGATATAGTTCATATCTAAAGTGCGCGTAGCGTTGTTGTTTCCATTAAAAAGACGCGCGCGCGAGCGCACCTTTCTGCTCGTATTTAGCTCGTAATTATTTCATTTCATTGCGACGCATTTACGCCGTGCACCATTGAGCAAAGACGACGTAGTAATCAGGGAATGCGCCATCTGTTTGACGCGGTGTGTTGTCGTGTACGAAATGCCTCGCGAGCAAGTCGTTGATATTCATAAGAAAACACAAAGTTGGATTTCGTTGTTTTTTCCACTCGTGAGAAATGCACGCTCTCGGGTACAATAGTACAATAACATATTGTTGCTCTCCCAAAAGATTAAACCTATCAAATGAATGAGACTTCGTTCGACCTTTCCGTTTCGACACACGCAGAAAAGATTGCAAAAAAAAATACATATTCTGTATAACAAGGCTGATGTGAAACATGTTGATGTGGTATTTTAATATATGAATAGTGAAAAGTGTACGAGATTTGTAAAATTTCTCAGTTTAGGATACAGTGAGAAAAAAGTTGGGATAAAAATTATCATACTCTATATAAAAATGGGGACAAATGACATTTTCTTGTTATACTTACACGGAGAGAAAAGAATATTAAAAATTAAGAGACCAGGGATTACAAATTTTAATAAACTGAATTCTAATTTTTGACAAACACTTTATTTCATGTTTTGACCGTTCGATGTCGCTATTCATCAGCGTCGCTAATCAATTGTCTATGTCATTCATAAACCAATTATTAAACAGTTTACTAAAATTTAATAAACAGATTGTTAAATTTTACGAAACTATTATAATACGAAGGGATTACTATTTTTAATAAACTAATTTAATAAATATTATTCAATTGGTTTGCCATATAATGATATTCTGCAAGTATAATGCCAAACTAGTAAACTTTTTATTAAAAATTAATATTTGTTTCTCTCCGTGTAATATTCAGTTTATAAAAGGTTATGAAATAAACAACCATTTTATATTTTATTATACATAGTAGCTTCTCCAATTTATATAATCTTTTTCAAACTTTATACTGTATATGAAAAGAAGATATTATTTTTTCCCATTTTTGGATAGAGTACAATAACTTTTATTTTTTTTAGTGTAGTAAAAATTGTAGGACATTTATAGTAATAATTTGAGACATGCCAAGTAATGATGATTCACAAAATAATTTTACGTTAGTGTTGTTATAATTGGAATCATGTTTCTTTCGTGCATCAATTATTGTTTAATTTTCAAAAATAATAATAATAAATAGAAACTGAGAATGTACAAATGTCAAAAATAGTTTAATTAAATTTCTAATTTTCAACGTTATGTTTCAATATTTATATGTAAAATTTGATTTGAATAATGTATTTAATGAATGTTTCTTCCCAACACGAAGTTGGGGGAGTTTCTAATCAGACTCGACCTATTTTGCTCTTAAAGAAAACACGAACGAAAAAGAGTAATTTTTTATTATACGTATTGTTTGTACTAACATAAGAAAAATGTGTATTTCATCTATTATATATGTTTTAATACATATAAATTTTATATTTGATTCTTAAATTAACATTAAAATGTATGCATATGTATATATATATACATATGTACCTTTCTGGTATAATTTTGCCAGTACAGTATACAAGCATTATAATAACAATTAAAGAAAAAGAATTGATAAAAGTCGAGTAATAACATTCCGGCTCGTTGAACCTGAATAGAAGATAGGCACGTTCTAAGCAACTGACGGAATGGAGATTAAAAACAGGGCTGAGTAAAAATAAGTGAAAGTCACTGTACATTTCATTTCATTTCATTAAACCTCAATCTAATGAGACCGCCGCAATAATTAATACTCCACTTGTTACTCGTACCATCCCAACATTATCGATTGAGCCCCGCATAAAAGTCATCTCGACGCTCATAAATGGAACCTGTATTTTTATAAACCCGATGTACCGTGAATAAGAAGATTACTTATCGTGACGTTTGACGAACTTAAGGGTTTGACATTGAAAATCGACAAGAAAAAATCATTTCTCCCGCAACTTTCGCCAAGACTGCAAAATCATCGCGACGTTTCGGTAAGGAACGTTTATCACGAGGAAATCGCCAAAATTAAACGTAAACAGCGTGTAAATCAGCTGGCTAAACATTACTCCATGTAAAAATGAGTATTATATGAGTACCCCTAATAGCAAGAAATATTCCAGAATATTCCAAAAATATTTGTCTAAAATATTCCTATGTCCGACTCCAGAAATATTTATGGTACATTTCTGGAATATTAAAAAATCATGAATCAGCCAAGAATATACCAGAAATATTCCTAGAGCCGGACATTAGAATATTTCCTTGATATATTCAGAATATTTGCAGAATGTACCAAAAATATTCTTTGCTATTAGGGTACTGACAATCGGGGAAGAGCAGGCATAGTACTGGCACACAACTGTTGGCAATAAAAGTAAAGTGTTGATGGTTAATTATGATAATATATGTAATAGTAATAATTGACTGGGCGGTAACCGGGCATGTAATGGTTCGCTAGCCAGAACCCTGGAAAGATGACGTCATCCTTTTAGTCCCCCGGCGGGCGAACCATTATGGTTGGTAATATTTGGGAATGACCTGACCGATTACAGTTAACCTGGTTGGGACCACGCCGGGACCAGACCAAGTAACCCGATTGGGCATGTAACGCCGGATATTGATATGGTCCCATTCGAGATACCACGTTACAGATACGGCACTATGGTATCCATGCCAAGGCCCTGCCAAACTTTTGTTCGAATATCGGTTTTGTCAACATTCCAACATGAAACTTGGATGCCCAGCCGGGACCTGGTCGAGCCCCGATCATGAAGCTTAGATGCCCGACTGGGACCATACTTCAACTCGGTTTCAATATTTACTACACTGAGAAAAATAAAATAATATGAGTTACTATACTTTCTGGCATTCTGAGACTCTATGCTCCAATGTTAAGAACTTTGCCAGACAGTCTGGTAAACGGTATCACTTTTTCAAGTACCAATTAT
>JABFPN010001402.1:0-29718 GCA_022817305.1 Leptoteleia sp. ZL-2020 | reverse complement strand
CAAATTTTACCCCCCCCCCCCCCCCTATTTTTGTTTTGGATTGGAGTTGTGGTAACTATGTTGTCTATTCAAAGGAACCAATTATTACCTATTTTCAAAGCAGTTCCGAAAACTCTAATCGTTCCATCTTTTTCTAACCATTTACGTTAGACAGAGATGAATAACAAAGCGTTCGGTCCTTTCGAGTAGATAACTTGAAAAAAAAAATACCATAATTGTTAACCCAACGATTCCCAACGTAATTGGACGGTGATAACGAAGTGCACTTGTAAATAACCTGGCTAAGGGAACTGATAACTTGAGATCGCTTTTCCTGACGTTGAGGAAGGCCTAGGATGCTCGTAGATTGACCCATCAAACCATCGTTTTTGATCAACGACAAAGCAACACGACGTCATGATGATGATCACAAACACCCACACTTGCACTCTCACGCGCACAAACAACTCAAGAATAATCAACATCATCAAAGCCATCATCCGTAGATCGATTCTCTGTATTCATCAGTTTAGTGTGGATCTATGTTTCAGTCAATCTATCTCGATGTAATTATGGGTTTTGTATTTTTTGAACAGAACACGTCACTTGTATATAGATGTACATAAATACGTAATTGAATTGAACCAAATCGCGACGATTTTGTGTTAATTAGATGAGTTTTTGGTGCATGAAATTACGCAATTGCGAACGGTTGATGACGTGATCGTATGGTAGATTTAGTTGTAATTTATGATTATATACTGTCAACAACAAGAAAGAGAGACAAGTGCGTGCAGTTGTCAGAACACAGTACGGTGTAACAGAGATTTACACTCAAATCGTGGACGCCGTTTGATAAACCCAAACTGAAATTTCGACCCAAATTGAACCCAAATATGTGGAATACGTTGGTCTACCTGCGTACGAGTGCATGATTTGCGGAGTCGAAACGTTACGGTCAGTCAACCGAGTAATAGATATGCACTAGAACATTCTTTATAAAATCCTGATGAAAGCTATGTTTATAATATTTGAAAGGTCAAATAATTAAATAGAAACATCCAAAGGACATAAAAATGGATGTAAACATAAAACAAAGACAAAGTTTGTTTACATTTTGTACTTTGAAAACGTTTCATGTTTCAGCGCCATTGAAAGCAAACCAAAACCCCCCAAAAATGTTTTTATTTAACAAATTGAAACAAGCCCTTTGACGAATATAGTGAAATTATATGAGCCTTAAATTAAACCTTATGCAAAGTTCAACCCATAATATTCTAAAATGTTCTCCATTGTAATAAAGTTTGTCCATTTATTTACTATTTTTGTTTTATCCGATTCAATATTTTACGTATTATGAACTGTCGAGATTTGTGTCAAGTGCTCTTGAAATAAAGAGTGGAAGTGACCACTTTGGTTTCAAATTTTAACCAGAAGACGAGTAACCAAGGGAAAGGTATATAAGGCAATTTCATTGATATGGTCCCGAACATGGTCACCATCAAATTAGATTGCAAATTGTAACCGAGAGACCCTTTTGCGTTCGAACTTGGAACGAATCAAACGAAGACTTGTTAATGATTTTTCAGGTGCAAAACAATTTCGCCGTCTTCCCCGACGACAAACTCGATTCAGGTAAAGGTATGATTTAAATGGGAGAAACTATTGAGACAGTTCGTAATCGGGGAAGCGAAAACTTCAAATAACTCTTCTTAGAACTAGACCGTTCAATAGTGGAAGTAATACTTTTGCTGGGGAAAGTGGTGCGCCTTGTCCGTTCGTTTCGATAATTCAAGTTGCATGTTGAAAAACAAAGCGTTTAAACTCCTTTAGTCCTTAAAACTGAAATTGATAACCATTAATAACCAGGCGTTCTGTTGGCCGTTTCTGCCGTACTTCATTTGGGACCGAGGTACGTAAACCTCTTGTAATTCTAAAGGATAATAACAGTCCTTTGATTTGATCCAGACTTGAAGTAGTAGTTTACTATCTAATGTAGTTATGGTAAATCGCTGCGTTTATTAACCGTCTGGTCACTTTCAGTTGGCAACACCCAGTATCCAATTTTGCGAAAGAATATTGGTGACATCCAAATGCTCAAAGTTCCGAATGTCAAACATTCCCTAGAAATTAATGTCGAAGCTATTTAGTTTGCGGACAAATCGACAGTTGGGAACTTTGAATATGACGGAGATCACGCAACGATTCTCAATCTTCCGCTTGGTTAAATTAAAGTGCCCACCGACCGTTATGTAACGCAATGTACAATTGATTGAAGACAACCAGCAATGATACTTGTAACGAAGATTAGACCTCAAGGAGTACCATTGCTGGTACACCCATTGAAGCTTGTTTTATGAGTAATTGCATATCCTGGAAGTATTAGCTAGTTATATTAAATTGACAGTTGAAGAGTTATGGTATGACACGGTTTGGTATGTGACATGATCAGGCGAAACGAATCACACCTAAGGTACAATACTTTCCCCTGACAAAAAGGTATTCTTCTAACTGCGCGACTAGAAAGACGCGAAATCCGGACGCGACTAACAATACGCTCAATAGTTTTTCCGCAAGGAAAAGTTCTGCAAATGCTTTGACTGCCGAGAGAAATGTACAGCTAACGACCCGACACACCATGACACTTATCACAAAAATCTAACCTTTCTCTCGGTACAATTACGATCGATATATCTCTACCTATCTGTGTCGTTATCGAAGCTTTTTGGTATCAAGTAACATAGATTTGCTGCACGTCTTAGCACGTATTCTGTTATTATTATGACAACGAAAAGTCAAAATATTATTGTTGACGAAGAGATACAAATGTTTCGGTAATTATTGGATAGAGCAGCCCCCCTCTTCCTAATCTATACTTGTTTTATGAAATCGACGTGAGTTTTATACATGTTATTTCATTAGTGCACCCTCAAGGAGCAGCATCGAAGGTCAAAAACTCGCATCTAGATTTCATAAAAGAAGTATAAGTTAGGGAGGGCGCTCTATCCAATAATTACCAATGTTTTAATTGTTGAATAATTTTGGTACTTAGAATTTTTTTTTATCGTTACAATGTTTTGTTTTGAATTCAGTGTTTCAGCTGAAAAACCTAGAACCGTTCTAGTAGTTCCGTTGAAATCGCTTATTGCAGTGTTGAACAGCTCTTAATTTCGCTAAATTGAGCGCAGTTATTTAGGCTCGGTATCATAATTATAATTAATGAAAACATGGATGAAAGCGCGTGTCTGTATTCAATTGGCTGGCTGATACCGATGACTCTGCATAATCGGCGCTATTCCACATATAAGAGACACGTTTTGGAATTACATTTTTATTCAAAGTTAACGAAACGAGACGCGTAATGGACGTCTTTAAATCGAGTGCAAAAGTTGTGAAGGCAGACAAAAGCATAACGGCCATCCAAGCCGATGGTTCCGTTTTAAGAAAGAAAGCAGTTTTGCGTAGTATTTGTGTGATTTGCAAATTGTAACTTACAAAGGCGGCGACGGCTTTGTAACGCAAAGTGGCGCTTTGTCTTAACCAATTTTGCCCACCGAAAGGTGCCATTGCAATTCGTGCTAATTTGTTTCTTGGAAACATGTTTATTATGTGCAATACTAAACCATAATTATGATTTTATCTAGGGACATCTTTTTTCTAGTGCATTTTAAAGGCTTGAGAGATTTTTCGGGATTTTGTGAGGCTTTTGGAAGTTGCTTTACGTTTGCCTACTTTTGTCATTGAATTTTATCCTTATCCCCGGCATCCCAATTCCTAATTAATCAATCGATACCCGAAGTTGTATATACTTTATTTAATTTAATTAATGTATTTTTTGAGATTTAGACAGTATTTCATACGGAAAGGGCTTCATCTTTTGGTTTAATTGATAAAGAGCGTTCGAAGTAGAATATGAGAGCCGAGCATCCTCAAAATTAAAGTCGAAAGAAGACAGTTCAATATATTAACCAACCTGATAAGTACTATCAACATTCCAAAACCTCTCGAAACTAATTTAAATATCACTGTAAACAGTAGTATTATAGATATGATTGTGTAGTCAGACCTAATGACTCCTGCTTTAATTGGCGTATTCTAACTAGGTCAGCGAGTGTAAATATATTAAAATTAATAAAATAATGTTTTAAATATTTGTTTAAGTCATTCATTTTTCATTAAAATTAAATGTTTCATTTATATCTGAAGTATAAAGTCACTCCCACATGTTAAGCCCCTGCTCCTTGTATCAGTTTCACTAAAGCATTGGAATGTTGATAGAATTTAGGTGATACGATTCTACTTCAATAAATGACCAACTCTTTTAGGTATCACGTTAATGAATCTAGGTAGGCTATGGCTTGCAGTACCCTTCATGAAAAGCAGTTTTTTTAAACATTAAGTATATGTATAGACGGTGCCAGTGGGATGTGTTCAAAATAACTCATATGCTTATCCTATTAATTTGTCATTATTATGCAAAGCCATTTCGAGATGATAAACACAGTTCTTTTCTTGAAAAGAACACACGGATTCAACACATTCGAGGCTCATCATCTGGTAGTAAATTTAATCAGGAAATGTCTAGGTTTGGTGTGCAATAATTTATTTAATTTTCATATATTATATAAAAATTCCAAATATATTAATTTTCTACAATTATATTATATTTTTTTTATTAAGTTGTAGTATTAGATTAATTTATATTTTAATCGTAACAAATAAATGTTTCAAACTAATGGTCAAAAGATATTTAATTATTTAATGTGAAAAATTAAGATAGTAAGAGTAAGTAGTAGTGACTATTTATATTAAAAACCCTTTCAAAAAGTGCGAAGAGCAAATTTCTAACTTTTATAACATGCTTTTCTTTTATCTTTAACAACTTGGATCAAATATAACGGCCATTGATTAAGATTCTGATAAGTGATTCAGGTCAGGCTTTTAATCAGACATGCTACACTTTTCACTGTACTTCGTTTATATTTGAATATATGTTACAATCAGTTAATAAAGAAACTTATTCCAAAATTGGAACTTATGTACGGTAAAAAAATACATTTACCCTGTTGGAAATGATGAGCAATCTTGATTTTAACAACAAATATCTGATACTTAAAGTACCATAATTTTACTAAATTATACCGTAATGCTTTAACACTTTTTTAACTTAAACGAAAAATTACAATTTCTAATTTTATTTGAGATTTTTTCCAATTATTAATATTTCAATCTGAAAGTTTAGCAAAATTGTCGTTGGATGTTTGTTTTAAAAAGATTACCGTCACAGACTTTTTACGAAAAAAGTAAAAAAATCCGTTCATTTGCGCACATTAGATTATCAACAAATTCAATTTTTTAAAACTGTTTTTTATATTCAACGGCAGCACTAGAGTTATAATTTCCAAAAAGTAAGTAAATCCGTTAATATGATTTATGGTTTCAAGTACATCGGATATCGGTACAAAATGTGTAAAAAATATTGATATTGGTTATAGACTCTCAATTACAGTGAAAGTAGAAAAATTAATAAACAAAAAAGTAAAAAAATATTCATATTCCTGAACTTCGTGCAAGTGTACAAATATTAATACAGTACAAAAATAAAATGTTAAGCCATTGTACGGTGTGTTTCCATAAAATTATGTTAACTTGAAAACAATATTTTGCCAAAGCCAAGATTGCTCTCTTCTTCTAGAGTGTACTATATATAGAAATTGAAATAAAAGCCTGAAATTACGTAATTATCTGTTAATTGAACTAAAATTTTAATCAGTACACAATAACAGAGTAATTAAAAATGAAATTTCCAATGCAAGTCTAAGAAAATTTGACGAAACAAAAGAAGCGATAAAAGTAGTCACACCAAAACCATGACCTTCCCCGTTAGATATTTCTACCAGTGTTGAATTCAAGGAAGCCACAAGCAAATCTACGCGCAGCATTTGGAGAAGCAAAGAAAAGCCCCCCCAAAAGAATGAAAGAGGATGTTGTTGCAAACCAAAAGCTAATTGAACTGTGATGCGATTTAAATGCTTTATAGATGAACGGGATGTGCGTATCGCCAACTGCAGGAAGATGTAATACGGGTGGTAGTGAAAAGGTTGACGCGGGTGATAGTATCAGCGGTAGTAGTGATGCTATCGGCGCTGGTGATAGTGGAACCTATGGGGAGAGTGGCGGGAGTGGTGGTGGTAATTATGGTGGTCGTCACGTGATACGTAGTGGTAGTGCCGGAGACAGTGGCGGCGAAGCCGGAAATGACGACGGCAGTATCAGTAGTTTACTGTTTCGCAAGGCCGTGATGGAACCGACCCGTCACGCTCGCAATCAAGGTATACGCAAATTGCAGAAGTGTCTAAGTACCACAGTCAGCCACTACGACGCCGAAGGTTCGGGTACCGGCAGCTTTGCGGCAAGCTTCGCATTCCATACTCAGCGCAGCGTTGATATTCGCAACTACACCACCACCTCTTCCCAGGCTTCTCTGACTTCCCCGAATATCCTCACCAACACCAGACAGTATAGCAGCTTTGGTAGTACAAACCATCCTACTTATTTGGAGTCACTTGTAGACACTACTGCATCTTCACTACTGTCGCGGATTCTCATCCTAACTTAATCATCAGTTGTGCTAGCACCTATGCAGACCACTGCGACTGGGGACCAAGACGAATTGCCTAAAACTCAATTTATATTCTTCGTATTTCTTTTTCTCTATCCTAGGTGAAGGTAAGTTAAGACTTTGGTTAAAACATTGGTTTCTGTTTTGAATTTTGGTTGTAACAGATCTATGGAACAGTAGCTATAATTGTAGCTGTGAAACGAATTCATAAAAGTACATGGAATTACAAGTTATAAGCTTAGATACTTCCAATCTTAAAGCTGAATGAATTCACTGAACCACTTTGTACTATACAATAATTCATTTTAATTGTAATAACAAATCAAGAATTGCTTTTCCTATGACGTGAATACGTTTAAAATAATATTAAGACTGTAAAGAACAAAGTCACAACATTTCTTTGTCTTTTCTATTTTCAAAACTTTTACCGTAATTTGATTATGATGCAGACCCTGATGCATTTATAATGTTAACTGTCTTGCTGGTCGTACGGTGATTAGGTTCGAACCGCACACCTTATCAGTACACTATACTATTGATGCTTGTTTGGGGTCGAGATGTACAGCCAAAATTCAATCACCATTGTTTGTTCTGACCAAAATATTGGCTCTTCCTGATTAGCATTTCCTAAGTAATAATACAATAACGCAATTACGCCGGCGAATCCGTATCGGGGGAAAAAATTGAAGGCATCCTGATCGAATAGCCGACAAATTGCGTTCATTCAGCGCGCACGGCTTATTGACTTATCCCGAAGGAGGTCAATAAAGTAACCGGGAATATACGTTGCAATTTGCAACGTGAACCAATCGCAGTTGGCAATTTGATTTCGCCAACGCTCGCGTTTCGTCTTGGTCCCCGACGTGAGGCCGGTAGCAACTGTCGCACACCTACCTCCGGGCTCTATAATCCACGTGTCTACTTTGTTTAACCATGCGAAGACCATGATCGACGTCATCTGTCACGGTTTACGAACCTCATTGATACTGTCTGGTCATTGCTCGGGATCAATGTGTCTGCGCTCACCAACTTTCCTATCTAGTTCACCTGTTCACCTTTCTGTAAAATTATTAAATCATTATTCTTATTGATTATTAATCTTATTTTATATTGTTACTATTATTATTGTCGTTACTTTTATTGTTATACCATTTTTATTGATATTATTATTTTACTATGTTCATCTCTACCTCCGGATTTCTCTTGACCTACCATCTATTATTTAATTGCTCGTCTGTTTCGCACACCTTATAATTTAAATATACTTTTATATATTTGCATATGTATATGCATATATGTGTGTAAATATATAAATCTGTACAACGGTTGTTTTGGGAACTCGCCCTATTGGGTGCCTAGCTACGTATGTAAAACATTTTTGTATTACAACTGTCAAATTTTAGACAGAAATTTGAATTGGATCGTTTGGAAGTTCTCAGTGGAGAGGGATGCTACTCCCCCACCACCTACTTTTAAGCAAGCTAATGTATTTATTAATTTTATAAGCCGTACGTTCTCAAAACTTCCATAATGTATAAATATTACATATATATTTATATATATATATGTATACGCACACACAAAAGTTATCCTTTAATAAATTTAACCGTACAACAAGTACACTCTTATGAACTTCTTAAGCGTTTTCTTGTTATTGCACCTTCAATGAACAAATACTACTATGTCCTTCTTATGTTCTTTGTCTGTTTAGCAACTTTTATCTCTGCTTTCGCTGTCGGTTTTGTCTTTTTTTTTAACATTTTTTTGCTTTATGTTTCTTCTTTCTTTCCGTTTCATCTTTGTTCTTTCGTTACAATTTACATTTACAAAATATTGTCCAAAATTTGTTCCTTTTTTTTTGTTCGTTTGTTTGTTTATTGACCAAGTACAGAATCTTAGTCGCTCGGGACAGAAGGCAAACGATCCTGTGCGAAATTTGTAAACCAATGGCACGTAAATTTAACTAGCATGTGTGTTCTTGTAAAGTTTCCCCGTTCGGATTTCAAAATGAGTTATTCTGACTTTACCAAAGCGGTCCCACTGCGACAGGGCCGTTGAATATTTTCTATTTATTTTTTTTGCCGCTTGGCGGATTATGGGCTCGCAAGCTTCTCGCCGACCTTTTGTAAATATTTAGCGCAGATTTGCCCTCCCACGAATCCGCCAAGTTGTGTGCAACAAACAGAGCGCACAGGATCAAACGACTTTGTGAATACAAATTTATGAATATAAATAATCAAAGTGAACTAACGAACCTAATAACAAAGTATTGACTTTGTAAAATGGTTCCTTATCTTTTTTAACCGACTATAAATATATATAAATATATATATATTATATTATTATCATTATTATTGTTGTTGTTGTTGGTTTTTTCGTCGTTGTATCTCTATTTTTTGCTACAAATACTTACACGTTACGTATTTCTATTAACATTGTTTACTATACTCTTTAGCCACTTTTTGGAAAGATTCTCTAAAATGATTCATTCTTCTATTTCCTCTTTTTTCGTGCATGCTCCGTAGTTAACACAGAGCCGATTGCTTATGAGATTTTTAATCTTATACTGTCCTTTTTGGAATGCTGGCCGGATAGATAAAGTCGACAGTTCGTTTCAACGCTCTCGAAGCTCGAGTATGTCCTCATTGGAAAACATTGCCACTGAAACCATCAGCTGCCTTACATTTGCCGACTCCTACACAAAAAAGAGCGGTGCGTAAACCATTTATAACTATTTTTCTTCCAGCGAATCGGTTTACAATCTCATAATCATGGATTAACATTTATTTCACTTTTATTAAATAATTGTCACCCCCCAAATGAGGAATCTAATGTTGCGTTTAAGTGAAAATATTTGCAATTCGAACTTTGCGGAGTTAACTTTGCAAATTTAAGTTTGCATGAATGTTTAATATCTATTTACGTACATTCCTTTTACATTCTATCATTAAGTTAATATTTATATAGTATTTTTTTCAATTTTTTATAGTTTATAGTAGAACGGTTATTTCCAATTGATTAATAAAATATTGCAACTTATTACTCCATTCAACCACTACATTCTTTCAACGTAATTAATCAGTTTTTCTACGTTTCGCATTAAAGATTCTAACGCCCTACCAACTCTGTGGATTGGCACATCTTTGGGTTCCGTACAAACCATTGTATTTAATACTCCTTCACCTTCTGAACGACACAAGCAATCTGTCATTATTTCTACGTGTAGTAAGTACACCTTTACTATTCATTTGATTCGATAATTTGAATAAAATTTGTTCAATCCATTGAATTTGAATACTTCTAATCTAAGAATGTATCCTTTAAGTACAGTTATAAATACCGCTGCGTCCTTTAGTTTAATTAAATTAAGCTGAACATAAACGAATAGAAAAGATTCCTTCATTTTATTAACAAAGTCCGTTCGAAAATAAAGAAAGAAAAACAGTAATTAGTTCAGCTCGATTTCAGTGCAAATTAAATAACTTTAGCTTGAATTTAATTTTTTTTTTGTTCGTTTAACTGAAGACAAGATAAAAAAATATAGAAAAAGAAACATTGTTCCAACTTTTTTTTCCCCGCCGAAGAAGCAGACTTTTTCATAAGAGAGCTCGGATAAGAGATAAAACGTGAAGGACAATTCGATTGATGTTGAGAAAAACAATGTTATCTAATTCTTCTCGCAATCAAAATGTCAGAGCGCCGAAACAGCTTTCTTCGAATTTGAAAAATCGAACAATTAATAAATAAGTCGTCGTTCGACTTTCAACGTGCCCGCTCGTTTAAAATAAAAGCATTCGGGGAGAGAGAGAGAGAAAAAAAGGAAACTCACTTCTCAACGATAATATTCTCTCGAAACATCTTTCAAACTTTCCCACTGAAAGCCCGGTATTGAATGCCGAACGTTTTATCCTTTATTTTCTTGTACATTAAGGAAGGTCGAAGATTGAAATTGAAAAGTTGGGCGTCGTTGAAACAATGAACCGAAACTTTTATCATAGCCGGGGAATAAAGGATAGGTAATCAGATACTGATATTTCGAGGAACATAATTGCCGCAAAAATTATCTTGCGTCTCAAAGACCAAAGTTTTCGGCTGGGATTAAATTTTGGAAACTGTCGGGGATATACAATTTTAGAAGTAAAATCAAATCTTTATATTAAGTTTGAATCAGAATATTGCAAAGAGAAAATGCTTGAACTTTTGCGTAAAATAAAAAATTGATGCAATTTTTTTTTAATCTAATTTCATAAGAACTTTATATAACTTAATGTAAGTTTAATCTAACTTTATAAGATAAATACATTTTTCGAATATTTTTTCTCTATGAGTTTATGTTCATTTACTTTTTACAGTAAATATACAATTAGTATAAGTCAAAAAGTTATGGTATAAGTCTCAACATTACAAACTCTTTTCATATATAAATAATTCAATTTGAAATAATAATAACTCGCTTAGTTTTCTTAATAAAATTGATTTCTCGAATAGTTTTCAATTTTGTGCGAAATAAAAAAAGTGCAATCTTTAAAAGTATCACAAAATTAAGATCAAGATCAATTAATAATTGATGCTCACGTTCCTAAATGTTGAACAGTCCACCGATCGATATTATAGATTATCTTTCTAAAATTATTTCATAATTGTTATAAATAAAAATGAATTGCAATTGATATTCGATACGACATGCACTGAGAAGAAATAGTATTAAAATTGAACATGAGTTGTGTTAATTGAACTATATTATTATAATATGAAAAGATTCAACAAGTATTCTGTTGAAATTGGATACAAAAATGGTAATTTTACATCCAAATATATTTATAATATACTTTTTATATAAATTTTTAAACGAAATATACTTTATTTAAATTAAATTACATTAAAAAAAACTAACATGTATCCTAAGTAATGAATGTAACAAAGTTAAAAAATTTAATATTATCCGTCTGATTATTCTCATGTTATACTACTTATTTCTCAGTATACACGATACCTTCGACACCCGATGCATTTACTTTAGTACTTTACACCAGAGAAATGTCTTTTTTTTAATTGTTCCAAAACTATTGATAATAATTTCTACAATATCAATGGACTTCTAGTTTGATTGATCACGTCACTTACACGTTGACATTAATCTAAACAATTTATTTCAGGTGGATCTACATTCAAGCTAAAAGGTTGTATCTTATCAATGTCCTTTCTGGATTACAATGGAGCCTTGATTCCATATTCTTACGAATCTTGGAAGGATGAAAACACAGACTGCAAAGACCGCAACAGTAAGTGACGTCATCCACATCCCGACATTAAAAATGTTCATTATCAAATTTTTTTGCAATCGATAGCACACTTGACGACTAATGAATTTCACGTTTTTTTTTTTTTTTTACTTTTTCTTTTCGTTCCCCACACTTTTTTTCTTTCTCCCGCTGTCATTTTTTTTTTTCGACTAATAAAGTTGCCCGCGCAAAAAGCTTGTACAATTTAATTAATTAAAAATTCTTTCCCGTTTAATCGTCCGTGGGTCTTTATTTACGAATATTACTTATCATCGTCAAACTTTTGCGGCACAGCATAAAGTCAATATCAGATAATTAGTAGTCCACGGGCGCCAAACAAAATTAATTAATTCGCGGCTTTAATTGAAAAAGCCCCAGCTATTATTTGTCTTTGATAAACAGTTGCTGAACAGCACAAACAAGTGCCGCTGCGTTGCGGTATCGGGAAATTATTTATTTTTACGCTTCGACTTTATTTTACCTACTTTCAAACTAATTTATGGTATTAAACGTGGACATCCTTAATTATTCGCTACGTGACCATTTTACCGAGTGAAAACTCCGGTGTTTCAAATGAGTGTTGCAAAAAGTAAAAGTTCTTTTTTTTTCCCACCCAACCCCCTTTCCTTTAATATTTACGCCGCAGTTTTAAAATAATTTTAAGTTCTTTACTTAGTAAATACTACGGTTTCTTATGTTTAAAGTAATATCGTGAATTTATGTTTTTATCAACTTTTTACATTGTTGTAATGGAGTCGGTGAAAGTAATAAAAACTGCGAAAATACGTCACGTCCGGGCGAGAGAGGGCTATTAAAATAATCTATTAATCACTTTTATTTCAATCGTAAATTATCAAGGCAATTCGTGCAATTTGTGCATTCGCTTTATAAATTAATACTTTTTCCAGGTTCGGTTACTATATATACTTTTAAGTATTACAGATTTGTCTGCAATTATCGTAATTATTACTGTATTACAAAATTCAATTTTACTATTTCCGTAGAAAAACTTGTAACTTTATCAAGCTGAGTCATATATAGTTTCTTATAACTGTAGGATTATAACTGTAATCTGCTTAGTTTATCTCATTCAGTGGAATAATCTCAGTATTCTTTTTCCTAAAGTTTGTAGTAAAATATGATAATTTTTCTAAAAAAATATTTATGGTACATTTCTGGAGTATTATAAGAATATACACCTACCAAGAGTAGACCAGTATTATTTCTGAAATCACACATTAGAATATATCTTTACTATTTTTGATATCAATTTGAGGATATATTGGAAAGATATTTTATTTCTACTGTTAATTATTATAAATAGTAAAATTTAAAAGTCATGTAGGAAATATTAGTAGAAAAGTACTACAAATTGCTTTGATAATAATCATTTTTACTATTTTTAATAGCAAAATTGTTCACTCTTCAGAGACCTCAAATAGATATAAATTGTTTTCAATTTTACTCTTACTTTTTTCTCAGTGTACCAAAAATATTCTTTGCCATTAAAGAATAGCATGTTAATATGGTTGTGCCTTCTGTTCACGCAGAAAAATGAAGTTAATTCTACCATAAAAATATAAGTGGAACCTCAGAAAACAATTTATGAAACTATGACAAAATATGAAATAAATTCCTATAAATTTATTGAAATACATACTTTATTACAGTATTTCTTTCATAATTCATCATAAGACTGTTCATAAATTGTCTTCTGGGGTTCGAATTCAATTTTTTAGGGAAAATTAACTGTTTAATTTTTCTTCATATTCCAAAACTTTCTTTGTAGATTTTTTGTAAAAATTAATTATCTTCTCCCAACAAGTTTGAAAGTAATTACATATTATAATACAAAACATGATAATTCACCGAATTGCAGACGAGTCGGCACAATAAAATGCGCGAACGGAGGCATTTAAATGAGAAGCGCATAAGTTGTGCGGTGGAAGGGGCGGTAGCGGGTAGGGGTAGGGGTTCGGGGGGGAAGCGTCCATCAACGTTTGCCTTAATCGGCGATAAATTTGTTCCGGCTTGAGCACCTCGGCCCGATATTAACAAATTTGATTCCCGGGGGTCTACTTAACCCGCTTAATATATTGCAGAGAACCAAGCGAAGTCGGCGAGCACCCGGGTATCGCCGTCGGTGAACGCCCAGGCCACGAGCAGCGATGGTTTCGAGGATAGGCAGTTTGTCGTGCTAACTTCCGAGAAACAGGCGCGAGTTGTGGCCCTTCCTTCGCAAAATTGTGTCTACAGGCAACAGCTCACTGACACAAATATCGTTATTAAAGCAGAAATTACATCCTTGAAAGGTAACCCGACGATTAACATCCGTAATTGAACCCCCCTAGGAAATGTCAAAGGATTATTCGAGTTTCGTTCGCCAAAATCATTGCCCCGTCCCGTCGCTTAAATTGCGCGCTCATTTTGAATTCATTCAATTTCGCCCTTTATTGACATTGATTAATGAGGAACAATATGAAACTGCTATAAGTATTATACCGAGGCAAATGAGTCCTGGTGGATGAACGTAGAGTAATGTTCGGTCGAATGAAGTGAAATTGAAACGTACATTTATGTGATATAATTCAGTGAACTGAGCAACCTCGTGTTAGAAAACAAAATAAATTGGAAGTATTTATCGATGAAGAAGAAATATATAAATTTGCATTGTTATAATGTAACGATAAGAGACGCTATTTAAAATATTAATTTGTAGAAAAAAATGTGGAGTTTATGTTGAAGAATCGAACTCAAGACCTGGAGATTGCAAGTCTCGTACGATAACCGCTAGGCTATCTTTAATGTTTTGTTATATGAATTCTAAAATGATTTCTTCTTATTGTCAGCAAGCAAATAATTTATATTCTTATAATAGATGTTTTTTTATTTCAGTAATTTAATATTTTCTGATCTATTTATTGGAATAAAATTGTAACTACTATGAATAATAATGAATTTGAAGAATTCGATTCATTTAAATATTAATTATTTTCAGTATAAGACGCGATGAATTTAAACTCAATATTGACTTTTAATCAATCCTCTGTTTTCTTTCGGAATTTTTCATTTCAAAGTTACGAATTTTATTACACACCGCGGATTATTTGTTATTAATTATTGACAATCGATTATTCCTTAATGGAGTTATTTGCTGAAAGTGGCAAGAAGATGATACCGCGCGTTCAAATGATGAAACAGTGAAACTTTCATTTTAGTTTTATTATTTGCACTTGGGCTCGGACGAAAATATCTTTGTTTTTTTTAAATGGGAAAATTGTGATAAACTACGAATGACGTATCGATTATGGCTTACACTTTTTTTCCAATTGCCTTCGGTTTGCTTGACTTGATACGTTCTGAAAGGACGTCGCATAAAGGGGATTTGGTTTTCGCGCGCAAAAACTAACAAACAATTTAAAAAATAACAAATTTCACCAATGTATGTGCGTTCTTGCAAAGCAGTTGGACAAAATAATCCACGAATGACACTTCGTACAGTTTTTTCTTTTTTTACGGGTTGAATTTAGTAAAATGATAAATGGTACAGGCATTTGAACAAAAACCGTATGCTGTTTATCTTTGTATCCGAATTGTTAAGTTAAAATTTACAAACATCAAAATTATAATCTTGAATTCGAAATTCTTATCTTACTGATTTGTATAAATTTGTTGTTCGGTATAATATTTATTGCAAAATTATAAAAAAAAGTAATATTAATAGGTCAGTGTTTAATTTAAAATTCACATTTGACCAAGCACGGCAGAAAATAATGCAATTTATCGTATTTCCTCATAAAAGAGTTATCACTGACTTTCAAAACTGTAGTATTCTTATTAATATATATATTCAAATTTTGGAATACCCTGAATTTTATATAAAAAACAGTGATTTATTATATTAATTTCTTCTCACTGAATTATATTCACAGAAAAACTTTAATTTAATAAAATACTTTGAAACTTTATTAGATAAATTATACACTGAAAGAAATAATAAACAATATTTTATATAAAAAAAAAGTTATTTATAAAGTGACATGAAGTAAATATAAACTTCCCCGATACCATATTATATACCAATACATTACTATATCGAATAAATAAATTATCAGATTAAACAAAAGTAAGAAATGTTTCAATGTAAATTTGCAATTAATCAATTTTCTTTTAATTCATTCAATTTTTTCCATATTTTCCACTTGTAAAATAATCATTTACATAAGTACAACTATAAGCTTTTGTTTCTCTCTCAGTGTATAATATATAAATTACCCTTAAAAAATGAATATTTCATTTTAAAAACAATTTTTGAACTCTTTTATTTAATTTTCCAAACTTTATCTCGACGTGAATATTAAGAAAAAAGAAATTAGATATTGTTAACGTACTTTGAAAAAGGATAAAATAAAATCTTGCCGGTCTAATAAAGTAAGATAAAATGCAAATGTTTCGATTGTAATTGCAGATAGCGTTTGTCTTCTATGCTACATTTCCAACGGTCACATCGCAACGTACAGCTTGCCCAGCCTGAGGCCACTGATAGACGTCGATTTTTTGCCACTGACTGATCTAAGGTAAGGCGAAGCCCGACGTTCCCCACCCACCCCCCCCTCTTCCTACCTAAAATGTCCCACTAAATAATCAAAGTTATAAATCAATTATCTCACGCTCTTAGAGAATGATTTACAGCGGCGTAGCAAGTTACCGAAAGTGCGATTTCATCAAATAAATCAAATTTCATCAAACAACATTAAACCACCAAGAAACGTCATCGTTTCTTTGGTGGAGGTTGGCGATGAGATCGGATAGGTAACCCGAGTTCAACTTCGTTTAATAATATATTGTACAACTCTCTCCCAAGATACTAATTCCTTTAATTTTACACGGTCGTTATCAATTTAATTATATCCCACTGTGTGCACTGGGAAAGAGATATTGGTATAATTTTTAAATTTTTTAAAACTAATGTGCTAATGTCTCAAATTTATTTGTACCCATTAGTTAAAAAAAAAAGTCTATTAATTCTTATTAAATCTAAATAAACATTTTATTATTATTAATCAATTATGTTATGGATTGAAATATAACTTTTTCCAGGGTAAATTCCAATTGAGACGTATTTAAATATAGTATAAACTGACTTGGCAATAAGATCTAATAGGATAATGACATAATATACCAATTGGAAACTATTTTAATAGAGAAGTCATAAATACCGATATACTTTATAGACCAAATAAGTCATATTTAATACGACTACTGGTTCCTAGGATTTTCTAAAAGGCAATAATCTTATTAAAACCTATTGCTTAGTATTTATTGATAAACTATTAAATGGTACAATTAATTGTATTATATCTTCTCTTTAGAATATCTATATTTCAAAAACAAGAAATGTTTTCAATGTATTCAAATGCAGTTACGTTCTTAGAAATTCTTAAAAAGGAACTAAAAGTATAGTAAAATGATACATTTGCAAATATATATATAAGCAATTGAAGTTTATAAGACATTCCTAATAATTGAAAATATCAAAAACATATCCTTATCACATTTTTATAAACTTTTACTTTCCACCCAATTTGAAATATTATCATCCTACACGAAAAGCATATTTCCACAAAATTGAACCACCAGATGACGCAACTTGCTACGCCGCTAATTAGCCAAATTAGCACTACTAACTTAGCTACTGACAATGCTTTGAAAAATAAAAAAAAAATACACTCATCGAGTTCTAAAAAAGTGACTAACCTTTCAAAAAACTAAAACTCATTAAAAGAACATAAAAATACTAATAAAAAAAAAAAAGCAAGCGAATCGGGGATAAAAACGACCGAACGGAAACTAACGCTATTGCACTATTGAATAATGGACATCGAAAAAAAAAATGCACGCGTCCCCATAAAGTGGACGTCGATCGATCGTATGGGATTCCGCAGTTTGACACTCGAACGCAATCGTTAATCTCGTTGCCGCCGAAACATAAAGAGATGTCTATTTTTCACGTAAACTCAAGCGCAATCGACTGAAACTATATTGCAGCATGTATACTCTCCTCTTTATGACACATTGTGCACTCGTTTATCTCTCAAGAAAGCTCGAGGCATGATTGGTGTAGTTCTTTTATAAAAGCATATTTGTCGCACAAGAACTTTTCGCAATTCTACATTCTCAACTACACCCGCTTCTACGATTTATATCGCAAACGATAATTCACGACTGCTGCTCCTTGGTTTCTGTATTCTCGATTTACTTATTTATATTTACCATGATTTATACTTTTTTTTTCTTTTTTTTTTCTTGAGATCAATTTCTTTTACTGTTGATGCAAATTAAACATGTATGAATAAAGTGCGGTTTCGCGTTCACGTGTATATGTACACCGAGGGCATGACATTTCTTGTAAATGTACATTTTTATGTCGTTATTAAAGTGTCGTAAATTTTGATATGATGGAACAAATATATTAAATATATCCATGCAAATTGTGCAGTGACATAAAAAATGTACACTCGGAGATGCTCATTGAGTGCACTCAGAAATAAAAAGTATAGCAATATTAATAATACGCGTGATTAATTTTTCGTTATTAACTATTTTTAGGTAAAATAATCATAGTATGGTTAATCCAACCAGAATTCTAGTTATCATGAAAATTAACCAGATGACTTTAGTCAGTGTAGTTGCTACTATATTTTATAATAACTCCTGGATGTGTGATGCATTTTTAGTATTTTTATAGTATGACATGGTAAATTAAAAAATGTATGAGAAAAAAATTGTCGTTATCAAGGAATAGAACCTGTTACTCGAGTCATTAGACGTGCACTTTACCACTACTCTACACTGCCACCTGCAAATTTCGGTAATTGGTCTTCGTCCAATTTTGGTACCAATATAAGAGGGGCGTTCAAACATAAAATAGTGATAAAGATAGCAACTTATAACAAGTTCTATTCCACAGTCATATTTATAATATTTTTTGTTAAATACTATATCATATAATAAGAATTATTACAAATGTATACATATCTAATAGTTATTATTCAATAATAACAGCTACTAATAAATTACTTTAAGTGAAAAACAATTTACTTAACATATGTTATAATTAATAACATTTTTTTCATATTTTCATAATTACTTCACTATATTTATATCACTAATTTGTTTCAACTCTTATAATAGTACAAACAAAATAAAGAGTTTCTTTGATAAACATTATTTAGTTATAATGTTGAATTGCCAGATGTGCAAAAACAACTCGTACATTTCGCGAAAGCAAAATTTACTCGGTGTGCATATACATAAATTGGATATGAATAATATAAACGACTTGGCATACGTGCTTTTTTTTAATTTAGAACCACACGTCATCTCACTACTTTTTTCTACCTTTTAAGCTTTATCGCTAATAGACAAGCCAATGCAACTGAATTTTTGAAACGAGAAGCGGTTAAACAATTTTTGGTTTTCTTTTTAGCATTATTTACGATTATAATATAACGCTGGTCTAACATATTTCATACAAGTTCACGACATGGAAAATTTCATATTGGAAAAGGGGATTGAGGGAAGTTTGACGGAGAATATCCAACGTAATCTAGACTCGCGCCGTGGAAAAATAATTATTATATCCAATACACCAATTCCTGGCGAATTTTGTCGAATAAAAGATCCCGACGGCAACTCTGTGACATAATGCAAAAATAATTGCGAAAAGTTGACCTTTTTTTTCTCGCAAAAGCAATCTTTTAACGGAATCGAACGAGTTTAATTTTTTTGTTCCATGGCAATGTAAGAAACGAGCGATTAATTTTTTGTCTTAACTCATAACAAAACTGATTAACTTGGCATAACTACCACATTATTCACTCATAAAACACACTCATTCACAAAAAAAGGAAATAAATTACATTCTTCAATCCCTCACCGATTGAAGGAACAAGTTAAATTTTCGCAAAAGCAAAACGGTGTTTCGTGAAAGCGAGTCAAAATTTGTTGCCACAATTTTTGGAATTTGGGAAAAGTTTTGTGAGCAGTGCAAAACCAAGCTCGAAAGAAAATGAAAAATAAACGCACACCCAAGTGAATTTAACATTGAAACGAAGCAGATATATTTTTGCCTCGTGCGTACGGTCCAATATGTTCACTTTCCTCCTATCTCTGTAATCTCTAACAGTTTTCAGACTACTAAACATGGCATTGTAGACCCCATGTTGTCCATATGGGGTCAGCAACTCATTGTAAATGGCGATACCGATCAGTAAGTCATCTACTAATACGCTTCACTATAATCATTTATATAAATATATATAATACACATGTAAAACAAATGACACTGCATCATCGGAGTCATACGATTTCTGTCAATCTTTTCCTGCACTTTTATCTTTCAGCAAATAACTTAGATGATCTTTAAATGAACCAACTCCCCCCAAAGTAAATCCAGATCCCAAACTCAATTTCTTCTCACTTTGGGTATACCAATCGTTGCCACTATTTGACCAATTCCAATCACTCGTCGGAAGACAAATAGAAGACAATTGACGCGAGGAGATTTGGAGTTGCTTTGCGATGGATTTATATGATCTGTGTAAATTTCTCTTAGAGACACGTTTTACTTCTACCGCACAAATGACTTCTTTCCACTCGCTCTTTCTCTACCTCTAGTTCTCTCTTCTTCTTTTTTTTTCCTTTTTTTTCTAACGATAACGTTGACTTGTAAATCTCAATGTGACGCTAATCTGTTCCTTTTGAGGCGCGCCTTACTAATTGGCTTGTGTTTTTTCAGAATCGCGAGGACGCTTTGTTTCAGCAATAAGGGCCACGGATTGTACTTGTCGTCTCCGACGGAGATACAGAAGTTCACCGTTTCCAATGAATTCTGGTAGGTAACGGGTGACACTCTCCAGGGTAGACCTATTTACACAAATGCACATCCGAAGTTTTGCTTTATATAATTATTTCCTTGGCGAAAGACGGAACGGATAAGGTTGTTATACCCGAAACTTTGTTTTGACGGACTGATTTTAAAAAGTGACTGCACTGAAAGGAATGAGATTTAATAATTTACTTGGAATACAGGCGACTGAGTGGTAGTCGGAATAAAGAAAAAAGAAATAAGATAAAGTATGTAAATGAAAGTATAAAATTTGATGAGAAAAGTTCTTTAAAACAAGCACTTCCTTTGTTGCATTTTACATTCAATTTTCAAGCAGTAATTTACTGACAAAACATTTACATGAAACTTGTAAATGCATGAATGAGTCAAGTTGGTTTACTTCTTTTTGTGATCGTAGTGGAAAGGATGATTCTATTATTTAATACTCGAATATTTTTCTTGTCTATTAATTCATTTATACAGAGGACAAAAGTTCCATTTGTAATTAATAATTTAAATGGTGTTATGCTTGAGAATATTGCTGTGTTATCCAAAAATTTGGGATTTAAATTATCTGATACTGAGTCAACATGATTATGTGCAGAGTTAACATCATAAAATGATGGTTTGAAACTTACCATTGTAATTATGTTTGGAATGTTAATCTTGAGATTAATTAATTTTTATTTCTTTTTTGTTAAACGATACTTTTTTTACGCAAAATAATAAATTAAATTTTAACAAATTGAAGCGCCGAATTTTATTATTCAATGTTTTATTATTTGGTAAAATATAATGCTCGAAATAACATTTATTACTAGATATTTAATGTTACTTCTTTATATCTTCTTGTTGTACTTGTTTTTTGTTTGTAGTAATTAAAATGACTTATTATTGCAGTTAACTTTGAATTATTAAAATAAAAGAATAATTGATTAAATCAAAATTATGAATAAATTATTAATTTATTCATAAATTAATATATAAATAAATATATAAATAATATAAATAAAATATAAATAATAAAAAATTGGTACAATAAAAATATTTTTCTTATTATAAAGGGTATTAATTAGAACAAACGTTTCATTATTAAGTGACCTGTTCTCAAATTGAATTGTCCTCTCGTAACAACGCAAATGAATTTTCTTAGTTAAAAATATTCATATATTGATTCTTAAATTTACTTTTCTTATTGATTTGTAAGTCTCCTTAAGAAGATAACGTACATTCTAAATGAATATTGTGTCTCCTCTTTTCTTGTTTACTTATAACATGTTTACATATAATACAGAAAAAAAATTGTTAATAATTGCCAAGACATATCAAGAGAATTAGAGGACAAAAATAAATTTAAATTGTTCCTTCTAATACAATAATATTTATAAAAAAAAATGTAATCAAAAGGAATACAAACAATTACTACCCAGTTACCAGTCACGGTCTTTGCCATCAGTGTACGTCGCCACTAGGAAATGTATCTTGTAAATATTGCTTTTGTAATTGAATTGGATTTCATCTTCTATTTGTTTTATAAAATATTAACGAATTTTTTTTCTTATCAAGCTCACATTGGATTGCAATAATTACAAAAAGAAAAAAGCATAAAAACATAAACTTCGTTTTATTCTTTTTATTCAATTAATTTGCTTTAATTAAATTTAATATAACGAAAATAATTGGAGATGATTTTCATTAATCTGAGTTGAATAATAGAATTAACTAATGAGATACGAAAGATAAGTGAAGCATAAAATAATCGATTATTTAAGGTCAAATGAAAACTGTAAAATTGCACTTTTTATCATTTTAATAGAAAATGAATCCTGTTCAATAATAAAGACGGTGTAGTAATCAAATAATGATAAAGCATAATTTATCTATTGAATAATACATAATAAGCGCTTATAGCATTATTATTAGGTTTGCGGAATGAGAATTAAATTATTTTAATTTTATAATGCAAATTTGTATAATGCAATTGAAAGCTTAAAACATTTATAATAAATTTTTCTATAATTTTAGAGATATCATAGTAAAATAATAATACCAGTAAGATGTTTTGCACATACCTTTTTAATAATCCAATGTCCCAAAGATGGCCGACAAATATCTGCAACAAACATAAATATGATATTTTAGTGATATTATAATAATGAGTTACATTAACTGCAAGAAAGTTTAATTAGAAGTTTACTGAATTTTAAATATTTTCTACTAACTTCTACAAACTTCATTAATCATTAATTTGATTATTTAACTTTTGTAAAATACAAATAAACATAAATAAAATAAAAAAAAAACAAATAAATATAAATTTAAAAAATACAAAAAAAAACATATAAAAAGAAATACAATAGTTTTTCACTTAAAATTTATTGATCAAATATTTAAATTAAACCGTATTTTACAGTTCCGAATTAACAGAAATGATGGGAGACTTGTTTATTGGTCAAGATATGCCAGAACCACCTAAAGAAGGTTTCTTTAAAGGATTATTCGGAGGCGGATCCAGGAGTGTGGACAGAGAGGAATTATGTAAGAGCTAATATTATTGCTTTAAAAATAACCTCAAATTCTTGTTTCACCTACTTGCAACAAGGATCGTATTTCGTCACATAATCATAACGATAAATATTTATAAATGTATGATCGGGTGATTTCTGTCTATTCAAAACACACGTCGGTTGAAAGTATTTATATCAATGTTTCGATTTTAGTCGGCGAATCGAGCGGTAGAGCGTCACGAACAGTAGCGAAACATATACCGGGACCAAACGCTGGTACGGAAGGTATGCGCGAGCGCGTAACTAGCGCCACGGGCGAGGTGAACATGGCCCACCAGATGGTGCTTGAGCGCGGCGAAAAGCTGTCCCAATTGGAAGAGCGGACGGGGCGTATGATGTCGGAGGCCGAGAATTTCTCCTCGTCGGCCCACGGACTGATGCTCAAATACAAAGACAAAAAGTGGTATCAGCTATGAGACTACCAATCTCTTCAATTCGTCAGGGTCCTTCAAATATGGTAGAGCTATATCCTATCAGAATTTAGCAGTTCACATTTCATCCGTGAGTTCTGTTGTAAAACAACCAAAACCAAAAAAAAAAAGAAAAACACAAAAACTAAAAAAAAGACAAAAAAAATCACAAAACAGAATAAAAATGAAAAAAAAAACAAAGAAAAATACATATATGAAAAAAATTTTAGAATCTAAGTCCTTCACGCACACCGACAAATAAAACAATTCTTGTATCTTTACGGGCGTGCGCGCGACAGAAGTAAAATAAAGTAAACTAACAGATAAACATAATAACATTATAAGATAAAAAGAAAACAGAGAGATATTTAAGAGGAAAACAATTGTGGGATAATGACTGTAGAGGATTAAAAGAAACGCGCACACGGTTTCAAACTAATATTAACGCATTATACGGTGATAACGGTGGGATATCGACCGACGGAGGAGCGAAAGGAGGAGAGCGCGCATCACTTTGATATCGACGGAGTGTAATTAATATATACAAAATAATACATATGCAAATACGTATGTATAAAAAAAAAGGAAGAAACTTATATGCGTATTCTGGTAAACATATAAATAATACACAGACACGCACACACTTACACACTTAGATAAAAATGGGAACGGAACGAAATTTTTGTGCAGCAAAGTTGTAAGAAATTGTGCGTCGAGTCAAGCGTGAAGAAGTGATTATACATATATAAATATAATTAAATGTAAAAGAAAAAAGATGATAATTATACATATTTGTGCAGGTGGTGCGAAACACACTCATGCAAACAAAGTCGAGATGCGCATACGTTAGTTCAATTTACGAAGAAAACCAAACAAAACAAAACAAAAATGAAAAAAAAAAAAACAAACATTTACGAGTCAATACGAAGAGGCATTGTTTTATATATTTAGCCCCGTATTCTTTGAGATGCGTTAATTCATTCGGACGTCCTGTGAGCGCGCATTACGGATCGATCCCTAGATGGCGCCACACGTAGCCCGCAGCGCCATCTACTGTTGATCACTGGTAATTTCTAGCATAATTTCGAATTCCACTTGTGACAAGCGCACGAATTGTCGATAAAGTTGACGGGTTGCAACGGACCGGACCGCTACAAACGAAGAATCGCCGAAGTCGTCGTCAAGTATCGCGAAAAAAAAACAAAACAAAAAAAACAAGGACAAATAATCGAAATGAAGTTAACATTGATGGATCTCAGCAGTGACGCCACTCCGAATGTATTGACAATAATTGCACTTCATAGTTACCAGGGGTCGTTAGGTACGATTCGAAGCTCGTTGGTTGCGTTGTGGAAAATTTGTTCGCGACGAGCGCGACGATGAAAATTCAAGGAAAACATGGAGGCGCAAATGAATAAACAAATGAATAAAATTAATAATGAATTAATTAATGATTAATGAAAATTGGTACGCCGCGTGGAGAAATGTAGTTATTTCAAGGCATAGTTACTGCTAGACACGATATGTATATATTAAAAGACAAAAAAAAACTCACAAAAAGCAAAAAAACAGTATCAACCTAGTAGAGACAAAAACAAAATAATAATAATATTAATGAATAATAATAAATATTAATAACAATTATTATAATTATAATTATGATAATAAAAGGAAATAAAGAAACGAGCAACAGTTGAGAATTTTTCTGGGAAAATGCAGGTTACGCTATTGCAGCGCTATTACAGCGTCGATGATGAATTCAACCGAACGGTCACGCAGGGAGGGGGGGGGGAGGATCGACGGTTTCATTTCTTCATTCTTTGCCATTTTCTTCATTAATTTTTCTATCGAATATAAAACTTTGCACTAAATCCTTTTTTTTATCAGTCTCTAATTTCAATTTGATGATTATAATGCAATTGAAAATTATTATTTGTATTCTTTGATTTTGTTCTGATTGTATTTAATAAACTGTTTCGTATAAGTAAAATCTTAAAACAGACAAATATCAGTGTTCTATTATTAAAATCATTTTTATAAAAAAAATAAATGGTCGAATTCAACTTTAAAACATCATTGTGCGTTTTTTCCTTTTATTTCAAAGTTACATCAAAAAAGGTTGGTAAACCCAAATGAAAATGACTTTACGGAGAGTTTAAAAAAAACTCGTTTACAGATAATCATTTCCACAAAAAAAGTATTAAATAATGATTGTTTTAGCAACAGATATATACGATTTAAATATTAATAATCTATTATGAAATACTTTTTTTTATAATCAAAATTTTAATTGCATAATTGATTGTTACATTTAGCTTTTAAGTAATATTGAATGTCCATGAATCAAAAAAAAATTAATGTAAAACTAAAGAAAATTAATTTTATACCATTCATTTATTAGTCATTTGAAACCAAATAATGATGTGAAATTAATGAATATATAGTTTTGTCAAATTAATAATTATTAAAATTTTAATTGTTGCTTAATTATTGTCTGTTACCCTATAATTATTGTTATGTTACCCCTTAAATTGTTTTTATTTTAATTTAAGGGGTAATAATATTGTTATAAAAATACTTCGAAAATGCTATTCTGGTAAAGATTTCAACTTACAAAGTATTAGCTGGAAACTTAATATTACCGTTATTAATTTTTTGACTTGAATTAATTAATAAAATAAATATTTATATTAATTTACAAGTTTAAGTTTCATAAGTGTTACATTACACATGAATATTTAATCAAATAACGTAAATTTAACCCTTTAGTCATACTTATTTATATTCATCTTCAATTTTTTTATTTTCTTCCATTATTAATACTTGTAAGCCACATGATCCGCACATATACGACCCTTCTTTCAGAAAAAAAAGATCACAATGATGTTATTCAAATGTAATCTTTAAGTCATAATGCTGTAACAAAGGCATAAAAGGAACATAGGAGTAATATTTTAATTTCTGTTATGATAATACATAACAAAAGTTAAATCAGTCAAGATAAATCTAAGAACGCACAAAATATTTTATACCTTATAAACCAGTACCACTTAATTGTATTGGAACCATGTATTTATTCATATCATACTCATTTTTTTCTACTATACATCATCTCATCTATTTATTATAGATATAAAAACCTTAAAACACTTTGTTCATTGAGATACGAAAACATTAATGTAGACAACTTGGAACATAAGTTTTGATTGATTTATTTTTAACAAATATAATTTTGTTAATCTTAAATTTCTCTTATTCGTATAGAATATTATAAAAAAAACTGAATTTGACAGTATTTAATACAATCTATTTCTTCAATAATAACTAAATCTTAAAATTATAGATAATTTACTTTAAAACAATATAACCTGTACTTAGTTTCCATTGTTTACAATCTGACTATAATAATTGGCCATATTTTACGATATATTCTTCCACAACATTGAGTTTATTCGTCGAATATGTGCAACAACTTCCAGAATGAATTTCCTCCAACCAAATGCAGCCAATTTTTGAAGCGAATGAATTTGATTGGATTTATCAAGGCTCTGAATGACCGTACTCCTTCCATAGCAATAACTGTATAGTCGATGTTACAACATTATAGTTGTCAATATTTAACAAGCAAGACCATTAGAGTGCAATTTTTCAAATTTATTAAATGTTATTATTTAAGGTATAAATTTTCTTGAACGATATATTCTATTTAATGAACAAGCAAACCAAACGAAAGAGGAAAATAATATCAAAGAAAAGAAACGCATTTGTCCATTTTAATTGTACCATATGGAGTGAACTTTGATAGTACAAATTTGACGCAAGGTCATGTTGAGCTTGAGTCAGGTTTTTTAATTGTACAACTGAAAGCGAAAAAAATTTTATGATGGAGGAAGGGTATAAGAGCGATCAGAATTTTCAGAACCAAGATCGAACTTAAACTACACCCTACACGGAGAAAAAAGAATATTATAACCTAAAAACGTGTATATTTCCAGTTTTAGTACACGGAATTCTATATTGTGGCAAACGTATTGTTTTTTGAAAGGTTGCTATACTGTAAAAAACTGGTTTATGAATATTTGATTTCTAATAGCATTTTCAGCTGTTCCACGTTCCACGGATCTGGAACATAGGCGTTACAGTCCCGGGAATGGCTGTCGAGTTTTGTATTTAAATCTAAAAGTTGATTGTTTTTGAATTGCTTTTGTTTCCAACAACTTTTACATTAAAATACAGAACGGACAGTTATTCCCGGGACCACGACATACAATGGAACAGTCTGCTTGAAAATGTTGTTGAACTTTAACCTACAAACGTACAGATTCTTTTTTCAAATAAAAAATACATCTTAAATATATCAAGTTATGAAACAAACAATTTATTAATTTAATAAATCGAATATTTACCAGTAACATAAGCAGGGTTTTCAAATAATTGCGTTGAACAAATCGCGCTTGAACACTCCGAACAACTCGTTTACGTAAATTACACTCAACCAATGGCGCCAGAGGGCCTATTCTCTAAACGATTAAACTAAGTTTAATCATTAAACTGCAATCTCTGCCACTTTTCGTTTGCTAGGTAAAATCAAAGACAGTGAGATAGTTTAATGGTTAAACTTAATTTAATTATTTAGAATATAGGTCTCCAGATTCTGTAAACACATTGATATTTTGCGCGCGCAATTTGAACTTTGGCCATTTTAGGCCCGTTCGCAAATTTTCGACAACCAAACATTTCCGAACGAGCGTAAACTGCGTGCGTGATAGCAATGTGTGGGTAAATTCTGATGGCAGCACAGCACTAAAATTATTATCGACGATCTTGGCACGTTGTAAATATTTTGTCAACTAGATGTCATAAACCAGTTATAAAATAATTTATCAAAATTATTTTTACATGTACATTTATGAATTATATGTACAATTGTTAACATTTTGTTTAATATATAAAATATTATTATTTTAATAAACTGATTTCACAATTTTAATTATTATATTATACAATTTTTGTTTAAATGCCAAATAAAATTTTGATACCCTGCATGTATAATGCTAATCTAGGAAACTTTTTATTAAAAATTGGTATTTTTTTCTCTCAGTGTACACAACAAAAAGTAAACAGTTAAAGGTATTTTTTATTAAAAAAAATACGCTGCCGGTGGTAAGACGGAAGATAAAAGTATTTAAAAATTTTAGTTTTAGCAGGAAGGGACAGTTCACGCCGCCTCAATTCGGCGTGATGTCGCTTGTCATCAAACAAAAGAAAGAACCATAATAAAGCGACATGATTTTAATGAATTAATAAGAAAAGAAAAAAAAAAACAAGAAAAACATGACACTTGATGTGATGACATTATAGTGCGTCACTTTTTAGAGTCAAGTGTTGTATGATTGTATTTGAGAATGATCAGATTTCGCGGACACTATATAAATAAGAATATTAACATAAACGAGTACATAAAAATGCGTCCATTGGCGCTTTTGAGGGCAGTTTGAGTACTTAACGTTACATTTGGGGATATTTATGGCGTCTGAGGACAGTCTCTAGATGCATAAGTCAATCAACGTTGCATTTGAGAACTCTTTTAGCAATTACGATACTACCCCAGAGTTTTAACATTTAGATTTAAAAAAAAAAGAAATGTCAGGGTGCGTAGCCTCACCAATAAAAATTTTAGATTAATCAAATTTGAATTTCCCTCCTAAATTTAAAAAATATTTGAATTTTAAATGTATAGACATGTATTAACCTTGTTAAAAAGAATGTACAGAACATATAAATATATATTAAAACACACAAAAACTTAGACATTAAACGAATTGTGGTGTATAAGTTTATTGTATATGTTTTTATACCTTATTAAATGTTATAATACTTTCTTTTTAATAACAAAATTACTAGAAATGTGATGAATTCTCAAATGCAACGTTAGACATATTTACATTTATATATATATATATACATA
>JABFPN010001401.1:0-29720 GCA_022817305.1 Leptoteleia sp. ZL-2020 | reverse complement strand
TACCGGCACGGTTTATAACGATCGAAAAAATCTGAAAAAATTCAGGAATTATTTTTTCGATATTTTGAACCAGTTTCTGGGGTGAGAGCGAAGAAATTCGAACTTTTCCAAAATAACGGACACCCTAATATATATATATAACATTAAGTATATATATATAACATTAAATTATAACATAGCAATCTTTCAAATGTGAAAGAATATTGAAAAAGACTTTTATTGTAAAATCACAGCATTTTTCTTTAATATAGAGTAAGATGTGTAAGATGAACAAATGAATGTTGAGTGTATGTATTAATATCACTTGTTCTATTTCTGCGAATTTTAATGATTTATATTGTTAGCCCAGTATTCCAAAAATTTCGTGTTTCAATTGGAATTGTTATTTGCAAGTCTACAATTTTAAATTTTATTAATTGTAGTAAAAATTGATATTGTTACAATGTTTTTTATAAAAACTGAAACGAGGTCAATATTTTGTTTCACCGTGGTCTCTGAATACAGTAATTTCTGTTTGAAATTTCGACATAATGACAAGATTATTCGTATAAATGTGAAACTAGTTTATAGAAGTTCAAAGAATGCATTCCATTTTTGCATTTAAACTTTGTCATGGTCATCGACTCTTTCCACAATGCACAGCGCAAAATTCGGAAGTCAAGCCCATTACTTCTTGAAAATAATGAGAATTTAAAAGATTTGGGCATGGAAATTTAAAAACATTCTAAATATTAATTATTGAAGTCAAATTCATTTTATCAAATTAATGAATCAAAATTTTTATCTTTAAATAATAATAAATTATTTATATTGATTTAGTAATGGTGATAAATAAATTTTTAATTTTAATTTTTTATAAATTGGTAATTTAAAATATTGAATGGTCGTCTAAATATTTTAAAATCGAACTTGTTACTGTCATTTACAAATGAATGATTACTTATGTTTTATTTTAAGAATACCAAAATTGTAATCAAAAATAGATGTAAATGTTGACAGGGCAAACATGTAAAGCCAACTTTCAAATTGTTAATTGAAAAAAGTGTAGGATATCGAATTAAATATTTCAGATGAAAATTTATATAATATAATGAAATATTAGCAAAAAAATAATAAATAAAAATTTCTTACTCTTAAAATAATTATAAGTCAGCTATATGTCATATTAGAAAAAAGATTTATACAAATTTTATGTACTGCAAATTATTACATACTTTTTGTTGTTTTTCTTCGTTTCTTTTTTTGTTGTTTTTTTAAATGAAAGTTGACTTTTTGTTGAGGATCTGATAGAACTTATATACAATTTTAAAAATGTGTTTTTCATATATTAGTTATTAAATGACGGTTATTTTAAGAGATTGTTGACATATTTTTATAAAATATTTGTATATATACAATTAATCTATCCTATTAACACGTGTTATTTGATCTAGTCATAATAATTAACAGAAATACAATACATATAACAATGTGTACATTTTGTATTAAAAACACATACGTGTGCATAAAGTGTAAATAAATTTAACTCTGATTCTTAGTTTCAACGAGTGATGGGCCATATGTTCTTAAGATTTACCAATGATATTGTAATTAGATATTACAGTAATCTGAATTTTGCGACAGTTATTTTAGTGAATTATATTTATTTATTCAGTTAAGCAAACTGTGTGATATTAAAAGAAAGGACGACATGAAACATTGCCGATATGGAGTTTTGGGAACTCAATTGTCTCCCAGTGAACATCCGATTCCGCAATCAAGTTGCGTATTTAGATGTTTTTTAAGCTGTTATAGTAATTGAAACACATACCGATAATCTTTTCATATTTCATTGTGTAATCATTGCGCGTTATTGTAACGGCATTTTTTACGAATGTATATTTAAAACTGAAACTATATTACTTTGTATCTACATAAGCTAAAAATAATTCAAATGTTACTGATACATTCGTTCGTTTCATATTATGCTCTGAAAAATGATTAATTTTATAGTTTTCATTTCTCTCTCTCTCTCTCTCTCTCTCTTTCTCTCTCTCAAATATTAAATCATTTTAATAAAGACATCATAAAACGTACAAAATTGTTGTTATTTTTAATATAAAACAAGTTACATTTCTTCCAAATCTTTCCTAATTTGTATACCTGTATCAATATAATTCTAATCTGTCCGTTTTCATCAAATTAAATATTAATTTATTTCACTGCTGCAAGAACAAAGCACCTTTGTTATTTTTAATTCTTTTTCATTCTTAGTGTAAGAATTTATATTTTATAAAAACATAAAATATAAGGTTGATAGTATTTTAATAAAAACTTCTGACAAAATTTTGTGATATCTTCACCATTTTAAGAAGCAAGTTTAGGGAGCAAGTTCAAATTAATCCCAGTACACATAACATCGTATAATATATGTAGAATATCGGGATAATATCTAGTCGGCTATTCATACGTATAATCCAGCTATTTTCCAAATGTTATAGGATATATGCGTTTCTCAGCAAGACTTAAAGTTTTTTTGTATGTGTTTTTTAATATTGTAAATTATTAAATTTGTGACTAACATATCCCTAGTAAAAATTAAATATATATGGAGACATGTTTTTTCTTAATTCATATATGGCCATATATGGTTGATATATCGTAATTTATTTCAATATAAAAAAATTATTTCCATACATCAACCATATATGCTCTTGTTGAAAAAAATACTGACAAAACTAAAAAATACTGAAAACTCCCAATTTTAGCAGTTTTTCAGTATTTTTCAGCATTCCTTTCCAAAAGGATTTACATATATGTTAAGATATATGCGGTGCAATTCATATATATCACATATATGCCGCATATATGTTGAGTTTTACATGGGACATATGAATATTTTATTTTCTTATATGAAATTGTTAAAACATATATGGACCGTATATGTTTCATTTTTACTAGGGAATACTTCATTTAATTTGTCTATATATTTGGTATAAATCTTTGAAGATGACTTATTGCGTTTAGAAACCAATAATATAACTATTAACTGTTGATTACATATTAGCATAGCAAAATATTCGAACTAGTTTGGTGTTGATGCTTGCTGCAACATAGGAAGCAAGCTTATACGTGCACAATGCTCTCGTTTTTTGCGACCCCTGTCCCGGCCCAATGTGGGGGCGCACATGACGCGCTTTTCGAGGGCGAGCCTGGTAATAAAAATCTTTTGTTTTTCTCGAGTTCACCCCTGCGATTCTTTCTTCATTCTTAGCAGTTCTGTCCCTTTATATTTTTCATAGTCAATGCGCGCTGCCTGCGTATCCTGCGCTTAACGGGCACTGTGTGACAATCAAAGCACCACCTTAAGGCTATTAATTTATTGTAAGTTTTTTCATATGTAACTTACAAACGTAAACTAAAGTACGTTAATCAATTATCGTTGGAAAAAAAGAAAATTTTGAAAATTAATAATATGAAAAAAAGGAATATAAAAAAAACATATGATCCATATATGTTTCAACAACTTAATATAAAATAGTAATATAAAAAATTACAAAATGTATTCATGAAAACCTTAACTATTATAACTTCCACTTTATTGTTAGAAACTTATGAATACATTATATGATTTTTTTTTATATTTTGCAATATTATCCATCGTATTTTTTACATTACAACGAAAAATTTTACTTCATTCAAAATTTTTTCTTTCGGCATGGATAAATATTTTTTCTTAATTCATATATGGCTATATATGGTTGATACGTGGCAATAATTAATTTCAATAAAAGTAAAGCATTGAAACCATATATGGCTTGAATTATGTATATATTAACATATACATAAAATTCATGCGATAATAATCATATATATCACATATATGTTGATATTTACATGGGATATATATGTACATATATGAATATTTTACTGTCTTACAAGACATTGTTGAAACATACATGGACCATATGTTTCATTTTAACCATTCTTCTTTATTATATTCATCTCATTTTATCTCCCGTTTCGTATATTACTTTATTAAAATATTATTTTATTTCCACCCTTAGCCATTATTTGTAACATCCAATCAACATTCTTAATTCAAATTTCCTTTTCCTCCCTCTAAACCAAATTCAAAATTTCTTCCTACTACAAATAGAATTTCATTTTGTCCCTACACCGAATGGAAATCCTATTTGTTATAAGAATATTCTATCGCCCTCAAATAGATAGCTTTGCCAGTACACGTAATGAAACGAATCGATCCGTTAAATAAAGAAGAGGAGAATAGCAATCGTCGAAGCGGGCCGTTCATTTTCGTCACGTCTTTGCCTCGGATTCGCGAGCGATACTCGCGGAGCCGTCAAAGCAGAGAGCACTTCCTTGTGCGAGAACGAGCAACAAAAACAGCTCTCTCGTACGGCTACACGATAGCGCGCGCAATATGAGGAAAGGTATTGCATAATAAGAGGGAATCCAGCCGGAGTATTAGAGAGTGGCAGAGATACGCGCGCTCGCGCGCGCAGGGGGTTAAAAGAGCCATTGTGCGGAAAGAATTGGACAGCGCTTTCTGGCGCGCCTTTGCAGAGAGGGTTCGTCACGGCCCCCGGGCGAACGGGCGCCCCAAGAAGGGGGGAAGGATACCACCGTGCACTTCTTTGCGCGCCGCGTGTGCGTGTGTGCGTGTATGCGTGGCTCGCGCGCGCGCGCGCGCGTTTCCCACACAAACACGCGCACGAATCCTTAGTTGAAAGAAAATCGATATGCATGATTCACGCACGCGAGAAACCATGCGGGGAAGAGTGGGTACTTGGTTTGTAAGCCGGCTGAAGGGGCACGGAGTGGGGCGCGCGGGGGGTGAGGGGGGGGGGGACACTTCTCCCTCGTCGTATACCCCAGGCACGGGGGGGAACTATCGCTCCGGCCCCTACTAGGCTCAAATACACGCGCAGTCAAACTGCGTATTTGCAGTTTTTGTTTGTGTACGTACCAACAATTATTTTTCTTCGCTAACTGATTAAATTCTAGTTAACTCGCGTAAATAGTGTGTACGTGATATTGGCGCGGATAGCGGTACGCGCTCCGAGCCAAACGAGTCAATTACGGCCCGCGAATGATATCAAAAACTCAACTTATTCCCTTCTCGGATAAAGTTGTAACTAGTAATTTTACATTAAAGGGAGATTGATTATCGTATAATAGTTTGATAGAATGATTTTTTTTATATATATAAATCGAATTATTTATCTTGGTGTTGGCATTCTATTTTTCATGGTAATTGCTTATTTAAGTAGTCGCTTTGGGTGTTTGTATATTATGAAATAAAATTTTATGTATAGGCGAAACAAAATATGATCATCGGTAGTATTACAACTTTATATATAGACATATATGTTTTTTCTTCATTCGTATATGGCTATATACAGCCATATATGGTTCATATACGGCTATAATTGATTTCAATATAAGGAAATTGTTTATACCACATGTGGTTAAAATATTATATCAATTATTGCTATATACAGCCATATATGAATTAAGAAAAAAACTGTTATATATTATTTATAGTAAAAATATTTATATTTATTTAATTATTTCCAATATATCCTTAAACCGGTTTAAAAAATAGTAATTCCAAATATTTCTTTTTTCTCAGTGTAAAAAGTCGCGACAATTTAATTATTTTTCTAATGAGATTGCTGAATAAAAATAATCGCCATAAACTATCTTTTTTACCTATTTTTGGCCATTATCTTTTAAACGGTAAGAGATGACCAAGTTTTTTTTTATGGAGATTCGTGTAATTTCATACCCCTTGTTAAGGGAGGGGCACGATAAACGAATAATTATCAAATTTCACAGTAGAATTTTAATTTTATATAATTTACTTAAGTTTGCAAACTATTTATAAATTACTAAAACAAAGTCCATTTAAATATTTAACTCCGCTTAAATGCAATAGTCACAATTCAAAGGGACCAATAATAATAAATATAATACAAATATTAATTGTATATTAAACAAAATAATACGTGAAATCTAAACGCGTAAAAAGGAAAGATTTTTTATTTAACGCAACGAAAACGGGACCGAATTAAAGAAATTAACCGACGAAATCGTCCAATAACTGGACGCGCGAGAAATTTCTCCGTCAATTGGGATCGGTAATTTTGAATCGCTCGCGTTTAGCTAATAAAGCGACGTTTTTTTCCTCCCTCTCTCTCTTTCCTTCCTCCTTTACGGTGTACGCGCGAACGCTAGTGTGCGCGCGCACTTGTGTAGATGCAGTGTGTAAAATACGTGCACGAAACACGCGTGCCGCGCTACGTAATTCTATACAAACGCACAGGAGGGGTATTCCTACAATGGCAACCCCCTCGGTCACTCGATCAGTCGTGTCCCAAGTCCCATACCGCCGTAAACCGGCCCGTAAACACGTTCCGCGCGCGTCGTCCGCGCCTCCGTTCGTCCATCAATCGCCAACCCAGTTTCGTCAATCGCGCCCGAAAACTTTTCCGCTCCTCTCCCACCCCCGCTTCCTTCCGGGACTATCGCGCCGAACCGCGGGCGTTTTCCGGTTACGCGCGCCTTCTTTTGCCCACAATTTCGAATCGTCCAGAGTTCGCGCGCTTTTGTGCCCGGCATCCGCGGGAGGATTTTCAAATTGTCCAGTTCGCGGCATCCATTGGGCGGATTTAATCCCAACGAGCGCCGGAAAAAGAGATTGCGACTTCGTAATGCGTGGTAATTAATCGTGGTTTAACGTGGCTCTATCTTCCTTTTTTTTCAACCCTTCTCCTTTTACAATTTGAAATGGTAATTTTTAACGTTGAATGGGTTACCGATGGATTTGGAAGGCCCAGTTTGAGTGCACCAGTTTGGTCGTCGTTGGGGGTGACATACAATACTAACCAGTGTCAAACTGAAATTATGCTTATTCATGTAGACTAACCGTAGACGGGGAGATTTCGATGCCGGGTAAAACGACGCGCAACTTCCTCGTCCGCTTGCACGTTCTGTGGGCATTTTACTGCTTTCATTTATAACTTTACGACCACTTGTAATTTAATGCTTGTATTTTTAATAGCGCGAGCCGAATCGTTGACAAATTTATCTGTGTTTTCGTTATTATTGTTTTAATGCTTTTATGGTGATATTTTGTATCGGATACTTTTACCGCACGATACGTTCGACTTTCGTTTCACTTTTAACAACTTAATCTGGCATTGAAATTATAAACTTTTGTAATTAATGTTATTAACCGTGGAATTAACGTAATATTAAACGAATTTATATTTAATATTTTAAATATTACTATGTTTTTATAAAAAAGATAATATTCAAACGATATTTGTTTTTATCATAATTTTTCTAGTGCATTACGTGGGTCAAATTTAATGAATATATAAATTTAATTGAGCGGTATGTTTAATAAATACAAATTAAATAACTACTAATTAAAAAAGTTCAGAAATCTTGTCGCGTCCCTAGAAAAAATGAAACATATGCTCCATATTTGTCTAAACAATTTTATATACGAAAATACAAAGTTCATATATGGCCATATTATATATCATATCAATTAAAATGAATATATTATATCAATTAATAAATGAATTAAGAAATAACATATATGTCCATATATGAATTTCTTATTTTCTTATTTTCTCATATGAAATTGTTAACACATACACGGATCACATATGTTTCATTTTTACTTGGGGCGTGATAATGCAACATTAAGAATGATTAAGTAAATGTTGCGTTAGATGCCAGAATGTGCAGTTGATTGAATTAAAACATCATCGTAAAGATAACTCATTCGATGGTAAGATTATCGAAATTACGTTATTAATTATGTCCTTATAATTCTCATTTCTCATTAAGTTACACACTTACACGCAATGCACGGGGGAAAAAAAATAATAAAACGAGAGAAAACGATGCCGAGCTCTGCGGTCAGCTGGATCTGGTGACGAAATAAGATACGCCTGGGACTCAAAATAAATAAATAGTAACCTCGCATATCTGCCGCAATGGTGGAAGCTGAACCGATACTTCTTTGATCAAGATTTATTGCAAATAACGTGTATCGCGAGGAAAAAGGTTTGAAAACTGCGATGATACGAAGGAAAGCGTTTTATGAAATTGCACACTGTGAAAAAAGTTACTTTAAACATTATTATAACGCGTCAAAAAGTGGGGGGCAAAGTATACCTACTTGTCATATACAATTTACAGATTAAAAGAGGTTATGAAAATTATACAAGTTTTTTTTTTTATAAAGAGGAAGAGATTTAAATTCAAATAAAAGTTTACAAGTTCGTACGATCCAGTGCGTAAAAAATAATTAATTCCTATTATTTCTTTTACAATATATTTAACAAAACTTTATTTATAATAATATTTAACAAAACTTTCTTCTGAACGTACAAGAAGACAAATAATTAATTCTTTATGTAAAATATAATAATTTTGTCCCACACGGTCACCCATCTAAGTAAAGGTCACAGCTACAACCGTTTACCTTCAATACGGGAGAATTTCGTCAACAAACCCATTGACCATACAAACGAATTATGTGAAGTTACCACACTCGAAGCTCCCATTTCCTTATGTTCGAGATCGGAAACGCTCTCATTTTCGTTATGGCGCAATTGCGCACATGTTTAGCGCATGTATATTTTCATTGGTTATTTCTATTCGGTTGTTTCGGTAGTAACCTGCCTTAAACTGTATACAATTATTAATGAATTAAGCAAGTTTAAATTTCCCGCCAGCAATATTCAGTTATTAATGGTTAAACAGCGAACCGGATATAGCGTTTCAATAACGAAACAAATGGAACATTTCTGATGAAAATGGGGAAGAAATTTTTATGAAAATGAGAGCGTGAGGAGAATGGGAATGTGGAAAATGGGAGCTTCGAGTGTATTTTAATGGCTATTACGATGCCGAGCACTATAAATATCAAAGAAAATTTTTGGTAAATTCCCCACAAAAGAACTAAATACCAGATAAATATTCCAATATCCGACTTTGCTGTTAGAGTAACGTTTCATAGATAGAAAAATATTACCATGCCAGTTAAAACAATTTGATTAAAAATGTGCCATAATGGTGACATAATTAAGTATTTTTTTTACAATACTAGAAAGTTGTAAAATAAAAATTTAATAAATCAATATATTTTAATACTCAGTTATCAATTAATGTGACATTACTTAATACAAGATAGTTATATATGCAATACATATCAGTTACGTTATTTTTCGTGTGATAGTATAAGGTACTAATACACTGAATGAAACATACCACTCCCGTTCTATAATAGAGGTCGTGAATTCATGTTTAATTTGCCAGAAAATCATTTGTGCATCGTTTTAGATCGGTTGATTGTATTTAACATTTTTTTCTCCCAACAATCGAAGCAATACCATAGTATTAAAAATGCTCGTCATTTATAGACCATAAATAAAATGTCTGAAATTCATTTCAATTCTTTACGCCAATTTTTGATCTTATAATATTATTTTCGCGAATAAATTAAATGGGCTATTAAAATCACTGGTATTTTATCGCTTTCTAGTTAACTAAATATACACCAAACAAATATATTTTTTATTTATTTAACTTTTTCAACCCTTCCCTAGTAAAAATTGAAACCGGGCTGAAATAGGGTCCTGGCCGGGCATCCCAGGCTCAGGATCGGGGCCCGACCAGGCACTCTAACAATATTAACATTCCACGATAAATTTAGCGGGGCCCTAGTACGGACCCGTTGTGCCTAATTGTAACTTGGCATCCCGACTAGGACCATATCAATACCCGGCGTTACATTCCCAATCATTGCCCAATCAAGTTATTTCCATTTTTACTAGGACTCCATATTAGTGAAATCTTTTTTTTTTCCACAAATTTGTATGTAGTATAGATTATTTCTTTGCACTACATATTATAATTTACATTATTAAATTAATATTGAAAATAATTTATATATATATAAATGTTTTAACTACATCGCGAACTTAATTTATTTTTTATCTTTAATTATACTGCTATTATTCCTTTTACATCTTTGTATTATTTTAGTGAATATATAGAAAAGCTATGTAATGTTATCCTCATTATTATTGCGGTTTTATTAATAGCATAAAATTTGTATATAAAACAACTAGGTCGAGGGCTTCTAATAAATTTGATATCTTGAAATTGTAAAGTTATGTTGACATTTCTACAGTACGTAATGTAACACAATATCGCACCAGTAGTAAATAGAATAAATTTATTTACATCGACAGAAACACATTAAAAATTACTTGATTTAAATTATTAAACTGTATCATGAATTGCAAAAAAAAAACTTCGAATTATTAATGGAACTGAGGGTTGAAAAGTTTTTAAATCTGAGCATATAAGAAAACAATGTTTTTACATATTTAGAAGGTCATATTAATGAAATAAAAACGATCATATTGTGTATTGACAATCCAAGGGCATAAGAATCTAACTAAAAATTAAAGAATAAGTAAGTTTGTTTACGTTTTGTATTTTAAAACGTTTCATTTTTCAATATTATAAATTATTATTACTTGTGCACTATGGAATTAATAATTTATTTATTAAAAGTTAATAATCACGTGTATATATGGACACATGTGGATATATTGATTTCACATTTGTATTTTTATAATAATATGCTTCCTTGTATTATTTTAAACAATATTATTTTTTAAATCATTTTAGTTATTAAAATATTAGATATTACGAAAAATTGTTATTTACCTTAAATATAAAATGTAGTCCTGCGAGTTTCCAATAAATTTCACTTTCACAATTAATAAAATATCGCACTTAACTCGTGAAAAAGTGGTTTCAGGTTAGTGACGCCTGATGTCTATTATTTTAAATTATTATAAATACTTTTCACTATTGAAAATCACGACATCGCAAAAAAAAACGAGCACTGTTTCTTAAAAAACCAGAGGTCAAACTGTAGAACAAATAATGACTTCGTGTTTATAATATATCAGTTCAGAGGTAGTCCCCCTCCCTTTTATTCGATAGCGACGATAAAAGCAAAACAGTGCTTCCTTCGACATCAAAACAATGCAAGTTTTGTTTTGATTTGGTTTTTGTGTTATTAGACCATTAACGGTAATTAAATTTATCTATAAAGTCAAATGTATTTAAAATTTAGGTTTTCTTTCGAAAATAAAATATCCTTAAATTATTTGATTTTAAATACAGTTTATTAAATAAATAATATGTTAGGTTATACCGAACAATAGTATGAAAAAAAATTTTTTTATATGCAATACTATTTTTATATTTATTTTTTTTTTATATTTAAAAGCAATTTTTTTAGGATAAGGTATATGAATTCGATAAAATATTGATTAAATTATTATTGAAATGTTTTCAGATGAAATATAAATAAATATAATTTTTAGGCTCTGCTCCTCCTTTCTTATTAAACTAAACAACACGAGTCCCGCAAACTCGCGTCACCTTTTACGCCAGAAAACAAGTTAACCCGGACAAGGGTTAAAACGTATTACCCGCCTCGCAAATAAAGTCTCCCTTGACACAAATAACGCTATTAATCTCTTAAGACCGTCCTTCGCGTCCGCGCGAACAAGACGAAATTTTACCTCAAACTAATCTCAACCTCATTATTCGAACGCGCAATAGTTTTTCGCAATAACCGCGACATCCTCGCGGATGGTTTTCACCCTAACAATAACTCTCCCCCGAAGCGTGACCCGCGCGTCGACACTAGTCCATCGTCTAGCGCAAATGTTCGCGCACGACCAACGTGACACGCTTTGTGTCGCGCGTGTCGCGCGTAAGTGATACTCCACGCTTGCTTGGCCAAGACTTTTTTATCCATCCTCCCTCTCTTTCTCTCTCTCTCTCCTTCCGCTCGTCCTCGTCCGCGTCTCCGTTTCCTGCCGGCCGAGACGACACCGCGACACCACACCGACAGCGACGCGACGAGAAGACCTCGGGATGAAAAAACAACGGCCTGCTATTCAATTTAATATAGGTGCAATTCGCACCTAGACGACGCGCTGCGAGATCTAGTGTTCGGGGGCAAGGCGCGCGTATTATCACGCTCGAGGGCGCCCGAAGAAGGGAACAGGGGGGGGAGGGGTAGGTGTAGGCTTACTTTGGAGCGCGGTATGGAATTACCGTACTTATATTAAGTTACCATTTTGCTTTACGGCAAGTGAACAGACTGCCTGCATATAGGAAGCCATCCGAGCACCGCTGGGACAGTCCGCCTCGTCAGTTCGCCCGGGCCCACATTGCTATTTCCTCGCCCCGGGTGTTCGGCTGTCGCGGCTCTGCCAACTTCGGACGTGCCAGTCCTGCCATCGGGAACGGCTTCTAACCCGCGGAACAGGGACCTTCCCGAAAGACCATCCGCCCTTGCGGTCAGGATGACCTTTCCATCAGGAGAAGATCGACGCGTGTTCCTTTGTGTTGTTCAGTGGTCGATCCGTTGAGTGACATTTTCGAAATTGGCCACAGTGAAATTTCCCTTTCGCACGAGGTGACGTTACGCTGCGATTCAATAACGCGAGTGACATATAATATATATAATAGGACAAATTGCTTTGACGGAATTGAACGTAAGAGGGCAGAGGTACTGGCTTCTGTGTGTGCTGGGGTCCACGATAAATCTCCTAGCACCATTTGAAATCAGTACTACTCCTCCTAGTAGTCAGCTGCGCTATCGATCCAGGAACAAGAAGCAGCTGGGTTTAATGTGCCCTGGCTGTCGCATCATTTGTCAGGCTTAATTAATTGTACGATTCACAAGCAGTGCGCTTCGTCTCTTCGTAACGAAACTGCGCCGCGTATGTGCCCGATTTTGATACTTTTTACATTGAGAAAAATGTTGGGGTAAAAATTGTTATCATAGTATTTACCCTCGTAGGAACAGATATTTACCCTCATTTTTACTCTAATTGGAATAGATATCTTAAGAAGATATCCCATGAATATTTTCAGATAATACACGGAGAAAAAAGATGAATAAAAATTACAGACCTTGCTAGTAAATTGGTCAACCAAGTTAGTAAAAAATGTCAACGTTTTGATATACATTGTTAGCTTGCTAAAAATAATCGTTAACAAATCGATACGTTTTGCCAACCCAAAAAAGTAATTTCTCAAATGTTGTAATTATATGCCAGTTTTCTAACAATGTCAATAATTTTTACTAATCTTTTCTCTCCGTGTATCCTCTTCTCAAATCCCAGAAATATTCTTAGTATATTATTGGGAGATTAAATTTTCTTTAATATCCTAGAAATATACCACAGATTTTTCTGGGATTGGACATAAAAATATTATTAAAATGTATTTGTGGGATACCTTAACGATATCTATTCCTACTAGAGTAAAAATGGGGACAAATGACATCTATCTTGTCATACCCAACATACAATTTAAAAAAAAGTTACAAGATGAACGATCATTTTTTATATACTGGATCACAATAAAATACTACAATTCTCATAAACTCTTTTTTAAGTATGACAAGAACATGTCATTTCTCCCCATTTTTATATATATTTTTATTCCTACTTTTTTCTCAGTGTACTGCGTTTCTTTTGTTCGATTACCAAAATGCATCGTGGAGAACTCGAACCGTTGTAACGAAACAAATGCTAGTTTTGAAGAACCGAATTAAATAAATCTTTCTTAACGTATCCAGAAGGGGTGAATTAAATACAGATTTTTACTACCATTCGCACGCTTCTTTTTATTGATTAATTGATCAATCATGATACGTAAACTTAATTATATCATTTGTGATAATACATATATAAACTGTTCTACGTTTTATTTCATGTAACATATCTCCAACAGCTGAGATATTCGCAGTTCAAAAGATCCATTCTTTGCGAGGAATTATACGGTAATAAATAATACGTTCACATTAAGTGATTAACTAATAACAATAACGGCGTTATGTACACTTAAACTTAAAACAGGATTCGGTGCTCACTGCGCCTGACGCCTTATCACTTTAGTTTCGTGGCTTCGCTTGAAAAGGGCACTAGCAAATCACTGTCGACGTCGCGCGGTACGCCGAGAAAGCGACGTTGTCGTTGCAATAATTTAGCGGTGTAGTTGCAATAATTTAGCGGTGTCGTTGCAATAATTTAGCAATGTCGATGGTAACGCAAGGTCACTTTCGGGCGTAGTCGAAGCAAGATGAAGTGATTTTCAATGAAGTGATTTCTATGCGTAAAATTACGTCGAATCTCTGCCTCTGCCTTTCTCTTGCAATCTCGTCCAGGTCTCTCCAAGAGCTTTTGCAAAGTGGTCGTCCACTGAAAGAGACACAAGTTATTAATAAACTTTGGATAAATGATGACATCGCGGATAGTTAAAGTGATGTTCAATGTCTGTTGTCACGGAGTTTGTGTCTTTTTAATTTAAAATAATAATAATTATTTTACTATTAAGGAGATTGTGTTCATTCTGAGTTCGTCAAAGAATGACATTTCACCTTATGGTGAGTTTTCGGTGCATCTCAAAAATGCCGTTCGGTACCCAGGGTTATTTAGTGAACTGAATTGAAAAAAAATTTTACATAATGTAATGTAAAAGTGGATGAATCGTTGGATATACTTCGTTTGTCAAATGGTAATTTTAATTTTACAAATTTAATAAATATATCGTGGAACAAAGAGAGAGTATTGGAAAAAATTGCAATTTTCCTGAAAACTTATAATAGAAATTATGCTGAACGAACATTGAATGGAATTGAACTGTTAAGATAGGTGTAAGGTGACAGTCATATTCAAAAGTAAATGTCTCTTCAAATTGTATCATTCAAGCTGCTATTTGTAAAAAAAACCATTATATTATTTATATAAAATGTTTTAAATTAATTCGAAGATTCACATATTTTCTTACTAAATCACATTTTACGAATCAATGGAAGTGATAAACTCTTCTATATCATAATATGAATTGAGCACGTCAAATTCACGCTGCTAATGTCTACATCGAACCAATATCGCCCATTATGAACAACTGGCTTATCATCGAGAAATTTGTTACAATTAAATTATTCTGCGAAAATAATGAAAAATACACTAATCTAATAACAAACGACTGATGTTTCATCTTAATGACAGAGCAAACGCGGCGCGCATTACGTCCGATGTCCGTTGATTGAAAAGGAATGTTTGAAAATAAAAGTGGCACTTACCACTGAGACCAGTTTCCTTATCGCTTGAGGAGGTTGAATGGAACACGGCGGCGTAGTTCTTGAGACCTAAAGAGCGCTTGAAGTGTTCGTCTATCGCAGGATCGCTCACCACCCCTATACTTCTGATTCCGGTCCTCTGTCCCCCAGCTGCGGCAGATGGTGTCACACTACCCGTGGGCGTGACTGCCGTGTCCTCGATCGTCATACCTTGCACACAGAAGCAACCATTTCAATTCCACCCCGCCAAGTATTGCCAAACAATATTGCGACCAATCAAGGCTACCAGTAACTACGTTACCATTCGCTTGCGCTTAATCAATATTGAAATTACGTTTAAATTTAAATTGAAAAATCGTCCACGGGCGCGATTGCTTCCCGTGCTTTTCGATCGCAGGCGATGTGCGTTAAAACTATCGTTAAATTGTTGAATAAGATGCATAATTTCACGGCTTATGATTCTCAATTGAAATACGAATATAATTAAAGGAAAATTGTTGGAATATACACCCTCTGAGAGGGGACTCTGATGCATAGACTTTGCCTACGTAAAAACCAATATATATGTGATATGTTCAAAAGATAATGGCCAAAAATTGGTAAAAAAAAGGGAGCATTTTGTGAGTATCAGGCAATCCATCGTTAATTTTTGTTTATAAATGCATATTCAACATGAAAAATGCAGTTGTAGTCTATGGATCAGAAGTATAGATTGTAGGGCTAGGAAGAGGGATGCAGCTCTAGAAATATTAAGTTTCGAATAAATGCGAATATTTTTAAATAAAAACGGGATTAGTATAGAAAAAGGTTTACTTATAATTATTTACCTGGTTGAGGTGTCGTGGGCACAATAACACTAGGCCTCGTGTGGTGTATTTTGGCTGCTGACATATCTAACGCTTCACACTGAATTGGATCTCGTCTACGGTCCTTCCTCCAAGTACTACTCGGTTTTCGATGCAAGCCACTCGACTTTGGTCGTTCCTCTGCAAAAAATGAAGAAAAGAAACATTGCATGAAACGGTGTTGTGTATAAATGAACGAAATGTGTGGAAGTTTGGAAATAAAAAAGAGCCCGCTTCCGCAAATCATGTAATTTTTCCCACTATCATCACCACATTCTGTTAGAACCTATTATTATAAAATTGCCTTTTACTAATAAGAATATAATCCTGTATATAATATGTTGGATATAGAAATAAATTATATTTAAATACAATTATTAATGGTCTCCAAAATACAGATATAATAAATAAGTTTAGCTAACTTAAGATAGTAATTCTTCAATTTCTTCCAGTATTCCAAATTACTGACAAGGTTAATAATTTTTATTAAATCTCTTCTTTCCGTGTACTCAAAGTCAATTTAAATCATGTTTAAATTCACAAATAAAAAACATTATATAAACTTGAACGGTTCTAAATTCTTAATCTACACAATACCTTGCCATCAATTTTCATCTATCCAAATCTATTCTAAATCGACATCAGTGGATCATAACAAATTGCGCTTACGGACAGAATCTTGCAGCGCGATTGGTAATTAGTTCGCGTTACGAAAGTGTATCCACGTTGGGCCGCCGATCCGCTGAAAAGCGAAATGGGAATCTGATCCGGTAACCCGGTCTGCCGGCGGCAGCGCGCAGGAGACGCCGGTTCCCAGGCCCGGGACAGGAAGTGCCTAATAATCGAGCGAGAAAGACGATGACCAGAAGAGGCAAACAGGTTTGCTCGACGAAGGAAGCCGGAGATGAATAGCAACAATAAGGACGGGAGATGGCTCGAACTTGGCGCAAGCGGATTTTAGAATGTTACAGTAGCCGAAGAAGAAAAAAAAAATGATTTAACGCGCTCCGCAGGAGTCCCTCTCCCAATCGCTCATTTCAAATAATTGCCCCGCTCTTTCGAACCGTCACAACAGAACAACTAGCCTAGTAGTCGGACACTGCTAATCCGTCCAGAAATCCCACCTTCCGCCCCGTTAGAAGTACATCCTTCCCTCTCTTTTTATTTACGTTGATAACGACACATACCTCTGAACTTGGCACGAGAACGAATATGGTCGAAACTGAGCCAGGGCTGCCAGAGGTATCCTCTCCTCGTGATCTCCATACCGATATGCCGAGTTGTTGGAACGACTCGTGTCTGATAAACAGAGGAAGGTTACGGTGCGACGAAGCCAAGGCGAAAACCGAGGGAAGACGAATTGAAATTCGGGAGGGGGGGGGGGGGAGGAGAAAATTCGCAACGGCGACTGGGCGACGCGCGGCGAGGTCGACTAAGTTTTGCGCGAGGTGCGAACCGCAGAGCGATTATCGGTCCCGCGAAAACGGCGATGCGACGCAAGACATCCGACGGTGAATTGGCGATCGCGCGAGTGGGGCGAGGGACGAGCGGACGGCCTCTTTGAAAAAAGCCGTGCGCTTTCGTGGATACAACCGGCCAACTTCTTCTCTTCCTTCCTTCTTTTGCCCCTTCCTTCCTCCTTCCTTCCTTCCTTCTTTCCTTGCCGCGACTGTGTCTCAAGTTCATTCATTCATTTGGCTTTACTCCCAACCTTTACTCCCTGCTCCACTCCCACCAGTCGAGCCGTTCCTTCTCTCACATGTACATCTTCCGGCCGAGTGTCGGGCAGGATAGTATCCTACGTAGAAAGGCTAATACACCTAAATATGTTCGCATTCAGTCCGTCCCGATGAATGCGTTACAAAATGGCTCGATTCATGCAAATGCCGTATAAACATGCCGCCGTTTCATTGGACCTTCCTCTTTATTGTTATTATTATTATTGTTGCGTTTTTAGATAACGCGATGAGGCTTTTTCGGTTTTTTCTTTTAATAATACAGTTGTTTAGAAAACACGTTTTTAATTCAATTCCATTTCAGGCAAGGTCCATTTTATTATTACACTGAGAAACCTTTTTTTTTCGCACAAATTACTATAGCTTATAGAAAACGAACCTTGTCTAGCCCATTTATACAACTTTTTCCATTAGTTTAGGAAGGAGAATATTAACATGAGGAAAGAATGTTCTCAGGTAAAAATTTGTATATGCGAAATATATATGTTTGCTATATATGTCCGCTATATATATTCCCTATATGTCGTATATAATCTCCATGTATACCTGCCCTATATGTGTCTATATATAAATATGTGATATCAATATCGAATTAAAATATAAAACGTTTTTCAAATTGAAAACATAAACAGGAATTGTTTCTCAATATGTGAAAGTTTTTTCAAATGTTCAAATTCAAATCAAATTTCAAAAAAAAAAAAAAGAAAAGAAATTTGTTCAAATTATCAATATAAAAAGAATAAAAAAACTACTCGTTATTTTTATTTTTTTCAAGTAACTCTTTATGCGTATGAAAGCAAAAGTAAGTTTGATTTACATTTTGTATTTTAAAAACTTTTAATTTTTCAGGCCCATGATATCAATAAATATTAATAAATAAACTTTTTACATTATATCTTAAAGAATATAAATTTGCTGACTATCGAAATGAGTACTAAACCATAATATTATGTGTAATGCAATTTGCAGCAACTATTCACAGGTAGCCGGAAGACACCGAAGAAGTCGATGTTAAGCAACAGGCACAATGAAATCATATAACTTCTTTAAAGTTAACTTTAAATGTATAATGAGAAAAAAACACTTTGTTACAAGATAAAACAATAAATCTCTTTATGAACCTTTCCTTTATATTCTTTGTATCAACAACGAGTATCAATTTACAGGTGTCCAACAATGGTAAGAAGCTCAAGATCAGCAGAATCTTCAATAACTACGTTTCATCTAACAAAAGTAACGATGAAAGACAATAGAAGTGCTACATTAACACGTACCGAGAGTTTTCGTTGAAACGTGTATTAAGAAAAGTTTGGAAACCAAACACTTGTTAATTTTACGTAATCGAATATGAAATTATTTCAAACCGTATAACCCCTATTAACATACGAAGATTATCACAATGTTCGTCCCAAACTGATCCTTAAGATATCGCCAGGTATATTCCAGAAACATCCCCAAAAGTAGGCATTTGCGATATCTTAAGATGTTTTATGGATATCTTTAGGATGTCTCTTGCTATTAGGAACATTTTGAAATTTAAGCGCAAAATAAAACGACCGTCGATAATCATTGCTGCTTTTAAATATAAAAAAAACACGTCACCCTAAATCTGTACAAAAATGTAATTCATCGAACCTTTAAATGTCACCGTCAAAAAGAAATATCTCTATTTCGACAATATATTGACAAAGCTGCATCGTTATCAGCATTATACGATCGTTAATTCTCGAGCGAACTAAATAAATCAACGGAATAATGTATTCAAATGAGGTGCCGGCGGGTCGATAAAATATTATGACGTAGTTACCGTCGTATGGTAATATGACTACCGAACGTCGATAAAATTAATGTCCCAATTGCCGATTACCGTACATTTGTATTCATCGACATTAACCGCAAAATAAACTCCATTAACCATAAATTCAAAACCTCTTAATACATCAAACGATGACATCAGGAATTTTGCTAATAGCGCGCACGTTTAGTCGACGTAGTCGAAAATTCGTGGGCAAAATGAGAATTTGGGCCCTCCTTGAAAATCATTGGTTCGCAAAAAAAAAGAAGAAGAGCATAACCGAGATAAATGGACGTTTAATGAGAATAGACGGAGGAATAAGAAGCATGTGACATTGAGAGCATCGTAAATTGTTGATGCAAGATCGGCGACGCGCGCGCCCCCCTACGCGCGGAATCGCTATCACACGTGGTATTCGGAACAGGTTCGACCCTCGGCATACCATCGCTTAACAAAACCGCACGTTCACACTGACAAGCACGTAAAATACCATTGTTGTGTTGTACCATTTATTCAATATACGCCCGGATGAACCAACAGAAGGATGGCTATAAAATAAAATGTATCCCCCCCACACACACCCCCCTTCCAAAGAGTATCGAGAGCTCGGCTATGCGATATCTTTTTACATTGACGAGAATGTTCGGAATTTCAAACTTTAAGATCCGTCAGTTTGAGCCTCACTTTTTACCCGCTAAAGAGCCTAATTGTTGATCTTCACCCTGGTAAAAATGAAACATATATGGGCCATGTATGTTTTAACATAGTCATATAAGAAAATAAAAAATTCATATACGGTCATATATGGTTGATATATGGTAACAATTGATTTCAATACAAGAAATTATTGAAATTATATATGGCTAGAATATGATTTTTTTATTTTCTTATATGACAATGTCAAAACATTGTTGTATGATAATAATTGATATAATATTCGTTAGATTGAAATCAAATATTACCATGCATCAACTATATATGGTCATATCAGACATATTTGTTCTTTTTTAATTCAGATATGTCAGTATATGAATTTTTTATTTTCTTATATGAAATTTTGAAAACATAATGGACCAAATATGTGTCTCTTTTACTAGGGCAACTGCTCACGCTATATTTATATGGACGAAGTGATAATACAAGTTTCGTTGTACGAATATACCAGTTTTATTTTTTTTTTCCTTTCCTTATTTGCAGGCAAAAAAATTACTACCAGCAGCCGAAAAACAATTAAACCCAATTATATCCAATAACATACAATTTAAGTTTTATCATTCTAATTGTGTTTTTGTCCGCTTTACAATTACAAATTGAACCTCTGAATCGTTGCAAATTGCATCAAATTGTTCATAAATTTTAAACTGCATCTTATTGTTAATTTGCAATTTAATTCCATTTGTATTTCTATGTTATGCCCAGCGCAATTTGATAACATTTGTTACAATTTAAAGGTTTGCATTTAATTGTAAGATGGACATAACAACAATTTCGCGGAATTGAATCCATTTTAATAAATTCCAATGCAATTTTGGAATGCAATAATAAACTCAATTTTCAAATTAAACATATCATTTACAAATTTCTAATTATATAACACTTTGTTTTCTATATAACATCGCAAAAGTCGAACGTTTAATAAATGTTAATTCTCGCTCCTCTTCTTCTTTTATTTGTGTAAAAAATGAAAGTAAAAATATTGATTGAAAGTAACAGCAAAAGGTGAGTGGGCACAATTTCTCACGTCTTTTGCAAAAGACGTTCCTTCGTCACCACGATTCATTTAATTATTAATTTGCATCGTCAAAAATATTTATCCCCTTATCACTTTGTACATTATTTCATAACAATGCTTCGGACGATATCCGCGGGCATGCCTTTCGATATAAAAATGTATTTCATCCAATAAGAGAGGGAATAAATTCCACGACGAACTAATCAAAAAGTCATTAATTTGTTTTCCATAAATACTACGCGCATACCCGCGTTGTTTACAAGTTTCTATTTGCCCGTTTCAATGCTTTGGGTAAAAATTTGAAATTGCACGCAGAGCCCAACCATCCCAGGAATTTCAAAGTATAATTTACGCTTTTGTTGTTCGCCAGCATGACGGGAAAAATCTCTCGCGCGTGGCATTATTATCCGTAATACGAATCGTAACAGCGCAGGATATTTAAAATGCCACATTAATATTCCCGATGCGTTGTTGACAATTTTTTTTTCATTTTCCTAATTAACGAAGGCGCATTTCAGCGATTTGTCGTGGCATTATGTAAAGCGCCTCTTTGTCGTCGACTTTTATTCGCCAGTGGTTCGCGGACGGAGAAAGCACGGCAAAAAAAAAGTGGACCAACAATGCCGCAGTTTTATAGAACAAATGTGAAATTACTAATGACAAATAATCATCCGACACGGGTCGATTATTCGCCGATGAAAATTAACATAAATCTCGGGTATAAAATGGAATTCAAGTCGAACCGACGGTTCGCGTTGACTTTCTCAACTAGTTTACATGCTGGAATCAATTTGTATAAGTTAATCACTTTTATTTGCATGGGATTCCTCGCAAATCGCCGTATGAATTTAATGAAAATGCACTTTTCCAAACGAGAGTGCACCAAGATAGAGAGAGAGAGAGAGAGAAATATCAATTTTTAATAAAAAGTTTAACTGACTTGTTACCATACTTGTAGGGTAATAAAATTTATCGTTTCAATAGAATTTGTAAAATGTAGTCACTCTATCTAATATGTATATCATAACACTTCTGAAATTGGTTAGTTAGAATATAATAATGCTACGTATATGAAATGAAATATTACCCATATAAAAATCAATATGTACACAGAGAAAGAAGATTAATAAAAATTACTGACATTGCTAGTAAACTGGTCATATAATTAAAAAAATTGAAAAATTACTATCCTAAGTTAGCATAAGGTGTTGGCATTTTGACATATATTATCAGCTTTCTAAGAATATTGTCTACTAATTGATTCGTTTTGCTAACTTAAGATAGTAATTTCTTAAAATTTTCAAGTATATGACCAGTTTATTAACAATGTCAGTAATTTTTATTAATCTTTTCTCTCCGTGTATGTTGTATATATGTCACAGATATGATACACCTATGATTTACATCACATAAATTTTTACCTGGGTAAAAATTGTAAAAAATAATTTGAGCAATTCAACATTTTCTTTGCAAAATTTAAATAAACAGCTTTATAATTGATTTGGGTGACGAATAATAAACAGTTTATTGATTATAATTTGTGTAAACAAAACGACCAGAGTGATTTTATAGTTTTATTTGTTGTTGATATTCCATTATTAGTTTACGTTATTATTGATACTAAATTTGTATAAATTATTTTAAACATTCATAAACCGATAAATTAAAATGATAAGGATGATTTAATTCCTATTAAAATGAAACAAATTAATTATATTTTATTTCTAATATTTTATCCGTTATTATACATTATTGTTTGAAAAATAATGCAGGTGACCTATATTATAAAGTACCATAGTGAAGATCGAATCCAACAAAGATAATATATACGCCTTTATACTATATATGCACACATGTGTAACACATGCGCAGTTTTCCTTAATGGTGTATCTCTGTGACACCAAATGCTCGTTATAATTTAGACATCGAAATCACAAAGCGAGCATTTTATAATACATTTATCAGTATGTAATTATTGTATGTACAACAGATCGAGTTAATGTAATTTAAATTGAGATATTTACACTGACGTAAATTCGTACAATTTACGCAGCAGTACGATGAGAAAAATATCTTAGAAAAAATTACTGTTTTTAACTTTATATCAGTGTATTCGTACAGTTGAAGTGCAAACAATTATAACAACTGAAAATATGAATGCAAACTAGAGTTTTGGAGTCAACTCCTGATATGTAATTGTGGCTACAATAAACTGAAATTATAACAAACGAAGCATAAATACTTCATAAGATTATACACTGAAAAAATATTAAACATAATTTTATAATAAAGAGTTATTACAATTGTTTTTTGCTTACTATCTGTCACTATCATGTCCATTCTAATTGGGAGTTGTATCTAATACATGTTTATATATGTGACTTCGAATCAAACTCTGCATATACAGTAGCGATTACCACGGATTTTTTTTCTGAGTATATATTTTAATATCGTAGAATTTCAGTTAAAAATAAGTTAGATTAATATACGCGGAAAGTAAAGCATTGATAAGAAAATTCACTGGAAGTTCACATTTTATTTATAACAATTTTGATGATAAGAATTTTTAATAATCAGAATATTTAATTCCAAACATTTTTTGTAACAATTTATTACAGTGTTAAACTTTGTTTTTAATATTTATGCATTGCTTTCTCCAAATAATATTTTCTAGCAGATATAATATTTGTATAATAAATATTTATAATAATTTACAAATTTACATCTATTACATATGTATTAATTTACAAAAATTGAGTTACCTGCCTATAAGATATGAGTTATAGATTAAAATTTCTATAAATACTTCAAGCAGGTGGTAAACATTACTTCGATGAGAAAGACTTTCACAAGGGATATGCAGCTGCATTATAAAACATCTCATGTACGCCTTGCATTTGCATTACATATACGATTTATAAATATTATTGTTTATAATAATTATAAAATATGTCCATAGAATTGTAATAAAAATAAAAACGTCTGAATAATTGAATAAATCAAATAAATTAATTATATTAATAATATTCAATGAAATAATAAAAATGTTGAGGAGAAAACAGTCCATGGTTACAGATTATAAGTATAAGTAAATATTTAAACATTTATAATCAATGCTAACAGTTCAATTAGACAAAAAGTACATCTTTTTAAACTACTCTCGATTGTTGTATTGTAAAAGATACTCAGATGTTCGTTAAAAATTATGTAATGTATAAAAAATTATGTATAGCATCTGAATCAAATGTATAATAATCTAAATTAAAACTACATGTGTTAAACTGGAAGAATTTTGGTTTAAAGGTTTATTACAACAATTTTTTAACCAAGTTGTTTTTGCTTATTATCTGTTACTATTATGTCAACTCTAAATGGGTAGTTTAGATTACCTGATTTTTTTTTCTGAATGCACTATCTGTATACTTAAAACAGGAATTTTTTCTTTTAAAAAACTTTTTACTGAAAAATGTATCTGAAAAACATGTATCTAATACAAAATTGAAAACAGTAATATTCTGTCTTATTTTTCTCAGTATACATACGATTATTTATTATATCTATTTAAATACAATTATTCTAATACAAGTCATGTATTAATTCAGTTAACAAATATTTTGAAAAGAAAAACCGTACCAACCGAAGAATAAGAATTCATTGGTAATAAATTATAATTGACACGTGTATATGTATTTATAGATAGAAATAAGAAAAAAATGATACAAAACTTAAGTGCAAAATAAGAGTTCTTATGACGCGACCCGCACGAATGCGGATCCATGCTGACCTCCAATCTACTTTTCGTGCATATTCTGTGTGTGCAGCTGTCTGCAATTGGTATGTGCATTTGTATATCAATGTCAGCGTACATTTCGCACAAAGCGCAATATAAAACTATCCAATAGGAAATATTCTACCGTACCAGTAAAGGCACGGTACTGGTGCCCAAGTTGCCAGTAATGGCATTTCTTGTACCCCAGTACAGGACCAGTACAAAGTCTGTTTTGGAATGATAACTCTGGCGCAGACTTGGCAGCCAATAATAAGACAGTACTGGTAAACAATTTCGGCATAACAATTTTATATAATTAATTGTTACATTTTTAACTTAGATATATGTTAGAATCATACATTCATTGATAAATATTATTTGTAAAGTATTATTTAACATTTTGAAAATAATTTGTATGAACTGCAATTTATAAAAATGATAATATTTCTATTACTTTCAATTTAATTGAATTTCTTATTTTAATAATTGAATAAAAGGATAAAAAAGGAATAATCCAGAACTGGGACTTTACTGGCACAGACTTGTTTCCCAAATCTCCCAGGTTCAGTTTAACTCTGCACTGAGAAAAAATTGTTGAAAACATTGTAATTTTCCGCTGTAATTTAAGGACATGATGGGCAAGGTTGCAAAAAGTATAATAAAAAATTGTACAATGTATTAAAACATTTGTAAAAATAAAGTGAAAAATCATATTTACGGGTTTTATGATTACATTTTATAATTTTTGATTGTAACTTTTTGGCTTTATCCACTACGTCCTCAAATTACAAAAAAAAAGGTTACAATTTTTACAACAAATTTTCTCTCAGTGTGGTTAACTACACTGAGAAAAAAGTTCGGATAAAAATTATTATAGTAAATGTAAAAATGGGGACAAATTACAATTCTTGCAATATTTAAAATACATTTTGAAAGAAATTATCAGTATTGTACAAGTTACTCTGATACAGTATAATAAAAATGTTCATTTTTCTTATAACCTCTTTTAAACTGTATATTAACTAAGACAAGAAGATGTCATTTGTCCCTCTTTTTACATTTAGTATAATAATTTTTATCTCAATTTTTTTCTCAGTGTACTGGGACTGTACTACTGGGACCACGTTAGGGTCGATACTGGCCCATAACTGTTTACCATGGTCTGGCAGCCAGTATAAGGCCAGAATCGGGCCATTTGACCATTACTTGGCAATTTCCTATTGGGTATTCTCGTGCTCATATCTCGTCCCGCCAATTTCAATACAAATTTAATCATTTCCATTTGAGCAAACAACGTTTGATTTCGAAATAAATAATAATCACAATTCCAGTCGTAAAGATTGAACAGACGCGGCACACATTCACACAGTTCAAAGCAAAGAACAATCGTAATTAGTCGAACGTAAAAATAACGATAAATTCTTTATTTCCAAAGCGTTTTTGTAGCGTCTCTCAACATCTGTCTATCACAGTTTAGAACGCCTCGGCTTCTTTTTCCTTCCTTTTTTTTTTATCTTTTTTTCTTCCCCCCAGTTCATTCTCCTCCCTAAATTATCCTCACATTACGTCAGCTTTATCTCCGTGCATGAAAACAATTTCTTTTTCCCTTTATTCGCGCCTCGCTCACAAAAACAGGAAGTTTCGTCGATCAAGCCGAATCAAACTGAGCGGCATTAAAAATAGTGCTCGAATTTAGCCAGTGTCCAGGGGATAGAGCCGCGATATTTTTGCGCATGTCGCGTTCGATAAACCCTGTATCAAAATGAGCAATAGATTACAAACGCGGCCGCGTAAATGTTTCATCGGATTAATGCGATTTTAATGCCGCTTTATTCTTGGACTCGTCAGAAATGTGTTGTCTTGTTTACCTCTAAGTTTTTCGTCCGCCGCGGTAAATTCAATTTAATTCATCTTTTATTTATTGTTTTTCTTTTTTTTCCTTTCAAAACAATTCAACTTTTAATAACTCACCGTTCCAATGATCACCCTTCCCCCCCCCCTCCTCCCTCCCCCAATTAACATAATTTTCATATTCCTCTCTAGCGGCGCGTTGCAACATTTAAAAACAAAGTGTGCACAATGACGGATCAAAAATGTGGCGTTACACAATGCGGAGGAAAAATAATTTTAAATTTATACCGAATTTACATAAACTTGTAATAGATTACAACATTAAATATACATAATTTGTTCATAATCAGTTATACGTATAATTTATGTTCGTTTTATTCTCAATTTTTTTCTTTTTTTTTTCTTTTTTCCTTCCTCTTTTTTTTGTATAGAAATGCCGCTGTTATAGCGATTCAAGGATACGTGTTATACATCTTTACAAGTTTTATATCATTACTTTATTGTTGTAGATGAAAGAATCACGAATGGAAACTCTTGCGATTAATATTTCACGGATTCCGCCTTTTGGCCTGATTTTATTTTACAAATAAAATATCCTTGTACCGCACTTGTACTATGCCTCTTATTTATCTATTCCTTTTTTTTTCTTTCTCTCTCTTTCTGGTTGACTCTAGCTAATCTATACAATGATTATGTGCGCAGAAGAAAAGAATGCCGAAGAAATTATTTATTGTCATGTAAACAAGATAATGTCCGTTATTTTTGTTTCGCTTCTTATAACGTTATTGAAGATTTCAGTCATTCATATAAAAATTTATATAAGCGATATATTTTTATGTTATATATATATATATATATATATGTTTTTGTTAATGTCAATTTGTATATTATATGTAATACATAAGTCTATATATTTAATATAAATTAATTGTAATGTATATTATAATCATATATTAATTTGTACATAATATGTTTATGATTATGTTAATTTATATGTTTTCCATATATGCTGCATATATTTCCCATATATGTAATACATATGTCAAATATATGCCCCATATGTGCAACATATACCCTACATATCATACATATATGGGACGTATATGCAACATGTATGTTAATTTTTACACGATATAACATGTACGGAACATTTATGTCATGCAAATCATATATATTACATATATGTCACACATATGCTTTTATTATATTTATATATAATATTAATTAATTTATATATTCTTTGTTTATGTTCATTTATATATGGTTGCCACACATGCTGCATGTATTCCCTACACGGAGAGAAAAGAATATTAAAAATTAAGAGACCAAGGATTACAAATTTTAATAAACTGAATTCTAATTTTTGACAAACACTTTATTTCATGTTTTGACCGTTCGATGTCGCTATTCATCAGCGTCGCTAATCAATTGTCTATGTCATTCATAAACCAATTATTAAACAGTTTACTAAAATTTAATAAACAGATTGTTAAATTTTACGAAACTATTATAATACGAAGGGATTACTATTTTTAATAAACTAATTTAATAAATATTATTCAATTGGTTTGCCATATAATGATATTCTGCAAGTATAATGCCAAACTAGTCAACTTTTTATTAAAAATTAATATTTTTTTCTCTCCGTATAGTTAATTACTTTGTTACATAGTGATACTATTTAGAATGAACTCGAATTTTATGTTTCAGCGATGTAAGGCGAATAATGTATAATGTATAATGCATAATATGTATAAATATATAGCAAATCTCTAAGTATAAATGATCTGTAACGTATATTTTTGAAGGGTCCCACCCCTTGCTACTGAATATCCACTAAAAGTCTGCTTATGCTTTGATTTTTGGTGATTTTCGTGAATGTTCTCAGAACGAATACTTGTGACTACTTTATGCGGAAATAGAAGTGTCAAAAAGATAGATTTATAAGATAATGAAATGTTGTTTTATTCATGCTTCGAATTTTTTTCTTTTATTAACTCAATATGTAAAATTTCTTGTAATATGTGAAGTGTGAAGAGATGAAAGATATTATTAAATATGGAATATAAAATATCTAAAAATTAAAAGTAATAGTCTCAAAATGAGAATTGAAAGAATGAAAAAGAAAAATTAAGAGCTTTACATAAAGATATATAAATTAATAATGTATTTATCAAAAATTAATAAAATTGTAGTATGAGTGAGATTTTTGAAGAGAGATAATTTCAGGCGGACAAGTAGTTTCAGAATTTATTTAGGTGTTTTATAATGTAAGATAAATTGAATTTAAATATGATATTAGAGTATTGCAGTTTTCAACAATAATACGAATAAGTTCAATATTAAAGAATAAAAACAGATGTAGACAGATATGATGAGTACAATAAAAAGTGTATGTCATACTGTGATGAATGTACAAGAGATAAATAATGATCCAAGTAAATTAAGCAAAAATACAATATATTAATAATCTACAACTGAAAATACATTACTTACACGTTTACGCAGGAAAACATGATATATGGAAAGCACATTGTGAAAGACAGCTGAATGTAAATATTGAGACTGAATAAAAACAAAACATTGTCATTTTCGGTATCTTTATTTTCAATGTTTACATTTAACTGTCCCTGACAATGTAATTCCAATAACACTGCAAAAACAAGCGTTCTGTACAGAACGCTTTTGACGCTTTTTTGGAACGTTTCAAATGTTCCTGACTAAAGCGTTTAAAACGTTCCAAAAAAGAACGCATAAAACGTTCTTATCTGTCAACGG